>JBAJHW010000118.1:0-73000 GCA_037013535.1 Intellagama lesueurii
GGGAGGGGGAGGGAAGACGGAGGGGGGAGAGAATAAAGGGGGGGGAAGAGACCCAGTCACCGCCTCTCCTTCCCTTTGGAAAAGCCCCCCCCCCCCGAAGGAAGGAAGGAAAGCAAAAAAGGGAAAAGGGGGGGGGTCTCTATGCAGGAGGAAAAAAACCGCACACACCCCGAGGAAAGGGGGGGATTGAAACGGGGGTCCTTCCTTCCCTCCAGGCGGAGCAACCGCGGGATGAGAAAGAGACCCCCCCCCCGCGCAGTCCCTGGGGAGTTGGGGGGGGGATTAATGTTCCATTTTGGAAATCCCCCCCAACCCACAACTCTCTCTCACAAATACACCCACACACACACACCCACACCCACACCCCTACCGACCTCGGGCACCTCCTTCCAGGTCCTCTGGCGGGAAACGGGCGAGGAAGAGTCCACCGGAGACCATAGAGTTGGGGGAGAGAGAGAGAGGACGGGCCCGGCTTCCGGTCCCCCTAAGAGAGGCGCTAAGGAGAGAGGGCTCCTCCATTCCTTCCTAGCTCTATGGTCCCTCCCCTTTAGCCCCCCCCCCGCCAGGGTTCCCTGAAGGGAGATGAATGGGGGAGAGGGAGACTGAAAGTGCAGGGAGGCGATGGGGGGGAGGGGTAATAATTAATAAGACTAATTAGGAGCCCCTCCCCTTTGTCTTCGTGGGGAAAGGGGGACCAGAAGGGCAGCAGGCGGAAAGACAGAAGAAGGGCACTTTCGGGGTGGGGGTGGGGGGGCTGCCCTTGGAGACGGTTCGGAAAGTTCAGCCAGTGCAAAATGGAGCAGCCGGGCTGCTGACTGGGACCAGCAACTGGCCTGGCTGCCGGGGGTGGGGGTGGTGGTGGTGGCTTGGCTGTGCTTTTTCCACCGGATCTCCTGGAGGATGACCCTCCCTCCTTCTTTTGCTTAATTTTTTTTAAACTAAAAGCATACTTTATAGTTCCATTCATAAGACAAGAGATTCCTTTTAGTTCTTTTAGTTAAGAGATACCTTTTAGTTCTTTTAAGCTCTTTGGTTTTAGAATCTCTGTGGAGCTCTGTAGATCTGCTTGTCTCTTTAATACTGTGCAAAGAAAACACTTAATCTTACACATTTCGTTAGAGCTGACTGGTCGCTCTTGTATATTTGTGTAGTTTTTGCTTGTCTCGGAAGTCTGGCCCTGCTTGAAATTCCAGCTCCTTGTCCTGTCTTGTGATTTCCCCCACCCTCTTGCTCCTGCTCTTTTGTGCTGTACCTACCATTTTCACTTTGGCCATTTCCTCCTCCTCCTCCTCCTCTTGAGCCTTTCTCTGTATTGCTCTTCATGCCATTTCAGGGTTCCAGCTGCAGGTCTTCCAAGATTCTCAGTGCTTCTTTTAACGATGTCACACAATATACATTTTACTTTCCCTAGACGCGATTCATTTGAAAAAGAATCCCCAGTAATATTCAACTTTAGCTTTCTCTGACTTGGGGGTAACTTGGCACAGAGTATGTCTTCTCTGAAATGTTCCCAGAACTAAAACCTTGTATGAACACCACTCTTTTTCTTTACAGTTTCCAGAGTCGTTTATGAAAGGAAGACTGGCACTCATTGTGAAATGTTCATTTTATGTAGCAGGAGGACATCCTCTAAGAGATGGGTTGTCCCTCCTTCTTGCTTCCACGGGCAGCGATCAGCCAATTAGGCAGCAGTAGGACTCCTTTAAGAGAGAGGGACCAACTCTGGCTGAATCAGTCTTCATCTCCAGCCACGAGAAAAAAACAGACATGGTAGATGCCCCTCCCAGAACTTGGTCATAATAACTCGAGAGAGGGGAAGGATGTCCTCCTGCTGCTACATAAAATGAACATTTCATGGCAAGTACCAATGGTTTCATTTTTCCTGTAGCAGAGGAGGACATCCTCATTAGATGGGATTTACCAAAGCCTAGTGTTCTAGTGTGGAGTCAAAGAGAGGTTCACCTACCCTCTACAGGTATTAAGAGCATTTGAGTTGGACGTAGGAGAGGTCTTCCACCTGTTGAAGGACTCTTCTCTCCAACGCCACCTCAGCTGAGGGAAAGCTGTTCATGCAGTAATGCCTGACAAAGGAAGAGTGCATCTTCCAAGTGACCACTTTGCAAACTTCCTCCAGCGGGAAGCTGGCACAAAATGTGGTTGATGTGGCCACGTTCCAAGTGGAACTCTGATAGCACAGATGTCAGCAGGCACCTCGACCGAGGTGATTTAGACAATCCTGTTTTCCCATGGTGGAAGTTGGAGGGACACAAACAAGTTTGAGGTAGGCCTGTGCGAAGCGTAGGCAGAAACTGAAGCTGATTCAGCCAGGGTTGCTCTTGAGATGTTTATTGTATTCAGATGCTGTTAGTGAAGTCTCCTTTCAGCAGACAGTGATGTCCTTGGAAGAGAGGTGGGTCCTGTGCATTTCACCCCAGTATCTCTGCTGTGGCCAGATGGAAAAATAGATAAACCAGACGTATCAGTTTGAATACCTCCAGAATGAACTCACTTCCCTGAAGTGCAGAAAGGGAAGCTAGCCCATCTCTGCTCAAAGAAGACACAACAACACAGGGTCCCAAAGACAAGGAGGTGGAAAAATCTCCGCTCATTGGTGCAGGAGTGTCAGGGCCAACTCTGTCATTCGCCAGACTGAGCTCCCACATGAAAATCAAGGGGAGAGAAATGGTAATAATTAATAAGACTAATTAGGAGCCCCTCCCCTTTGTCTTCGTGGCGAGCTTGAGGGGACTCAGAGGGAAAAGCACACACACACTCAAAGGGGGCCTTGCTCGGGGGGGGGGGATCGGCCCTCCTGCCCCTTCGGAGTATCGGGATCGCGCCCGGACTTCCCGCCTCTCTTTCCACAGAGACACACAAACACAAACACACAGAAACACAAAAGTCCCGCCGAAGAACCCCCCCCCCCCCCACACAGAAGTAGACGAGGAACGGAAAGGCCTCTCCTGGTTCCCCCCCCCCCCCAGGAGTGTCATCCCTCTGCTCTCCTCCCTCCCCCCCTCCCCCCCTCCAAAGGCCCGTCGCCCCACCTCCGTCCGGATCCTGAAGCGGGAAAGGCCTGCGCGGGAAAGAGGCCGGAAGAAACAGCGAGAGGAAAAAAGGGGGGAGGGAGGGAAGGGAAGGGCCTCCACTTCCGGTTCCCGTGGGGACGCAGAACCCGGAAGCAGCCCCTCCTCCTCCTCCTCCCACTTTCGTAGCTCTACGTTCTCCCCCTCCCTCTCCTCTCTCTCTCTCTCTCGCTCTCTCAACCTCTCGAGTCCTGCTCATCATCATCATCATCATCCAAACAGTCTTTAAGAGGAGGGGGGGCGAGGCCAGCGGCGAGGAGGCGCCGCGACCCGCGGAAGGACGGACGGACGGACGGGGGGGGGGAGGAAAGAGAGACACCCCCCACCCCGGCCCCCCCCCTCCTGCGGCTCCTCCTCTCTTCCCATCCCTTTCTTCCCATCCTGAGAAGCCGGGAGAGGATTGGGGGCATGGGCTCCTTCCACACACACACACACACACACACCCTCTGCCCCCCTCCTTCCAGCGCCCCCCTCGTGGACCTCAAAGGGGGGAATGGGCAGGAGGAGCCGATGCCCGGGGGGAGGAAAAGCCTCCCTTCCCGGGGGGGGGGGTCGGCCTGGGTCCTCCCGGGTCTTCCCTTTTGCTGCTCTTTCTCCTCCGTTGACACGAAGTTCCTGCTCGAGACCTCCAAGGATGATGGACGTGGACTTCGACTTCCTTTTATACAGCCCGAAGTGGAGCTCCTCTCCCTGCTCTGGTTCTCTCAAGGTTTCTTCCCACAGGGCCACCCGCTGACACGCCTTGCGCGCGTGCACCGTGTTACACTCAGGCACAAAGACAAACGTTGCACAAACATTTGCAGATCCCCACAACTGAAGCATCTCTTCCCTCCATCATCCCTTTGATCTCTTTGTCTTTAGCTTTTACACCGCCCACCTAGACGGAGCTACTCTGGGCGGTTTACAGTCCAAAAAAAGGCAATAAAATTAAAATCATCAATAAAAAGACTGAAACAAGCCAAAAGCCAGAAGAAAAAAACAACTAAGCAGTGGCAGGAGGGATTTAATGCCCTTTCCCTTTATTGTGTTACCTGAAAGGTAGCTGGGGAAGTCCACTGATCTGCCCTGGTCTCCTGGGTCTCTCCCCTTCCTTTTGTCCCACTTCCTCCAGAAGACTTTTCCTTCCTCCCTTTCCTTCCTTTCTGTTCCCTGTCAAACCCCTGTGAGCTCTGATCCCTGGTCGCAAGATTCCCCCGGGTTCTGCCTCAGCTTTATTCTCAGCTGTGCTCTGTTATGAAACTGATATTTCACCCACTATTTTCACTCTGTTTCCACATGTCTGATGAACTGGGCATGTCCACAAAGGCTCACATTAAAATATAATTGTTAGCCGATAAGGTGCCATACATTTGTGTCTTGTTTTGTTTCTTTGGATTTTGCCTGATAACGCCTGTGCAGACGAACATGGCTGCCTCCTCTACGACGACAGCTAGTAGAATGTTTCTTGAAATTTTCCATATCATTTTCTCTTTTATTTTTGCTTGTAGGTGGAAGCAAAATAATTCTATCAATCATTGTTCCTTACGTTGAGCCCTATTGGTTCATTTATTCTAATGAATAACTTTCTGTCATGATGATGGGCTATGTAGTCAGAGAAATGTAAGATGGAGTCAGACAGGTTCTGTGTGAGAATGATTTGAGAGACATTGAAATGTGAGAGTGTTTTTCTGAAGATCGGTACAGCCTGGTTCGAGATAAGAACTAAAGGCCGAATCGAGAGGCCCGTGGAAGACTCAACGTTCCGAGCTAATTGGAGAAGAGATAAAACACCTGGACTTTGATGGGAATCAAGGGAGGAGGAAGGTGTTACAGCCCCTTGAGGCTAATTTCGGTCACTCCTCTTGGGCGTCATTGAAGCCCAATGAGACAGTGCTCTCAGCTGCATGCTGCAGGGTTTTTCTCTCTCTCGATTGCTTCCTGCTGGGAGGAATTAATGGCTTTGTGACAGGGCCCCACCCACGGATCTCTTGGAACCCAAAGGACGAAACAACTCAAGACCCAGCTTTGGAGCAGAGCGGCTTTTAAAAATAAAGAAAGAAAGAAAGAAAGAAGACATTCAGAGGGAACATAAGAACGGGACACCCATGAACCCTCCACTTTGGATCTGTTGTCCTATGATTTCCCGCTGCTTTTTAGAGAACTGTCTTAGCTTCTTTCCAGGGTTTGGTATCTTTTTACGCTTCCAGTGACTTAAGTTCTCGATGGATTCGAGGGCAGCCAGTCCAGGCATCTGGACCATCAAGGCTGCCTTCAAATGGCTGTAGATCCCTCGTGGGGACCTGAAAGAGAAAGGAGAACCCTCACTAGTTCTTTTCATTCTCCCTGGAAGGAGTGTCCACTTGGACCAGACGCACTCAGACCACACCCAGTGGAGAGGACTACCTGAGACGTGGATTGGGAGGGAGGGGATCAAATCTTAAAATGAGAGAGGTGGGATCCCACTGTTCACCTTGAACCACATCTAGAGAGATAATTCTGGTTGGGCTGCACTCCGGGTGGAACAGGTTGGAAAAAAGTGTAGCACAGGGACTCCTTCAGGCACTTCCTTCTCCATCTCCCCCCCCCCCTTCCAGCCATGGGACTGAACAGCTGGACCTGAAATACTCAAGTCACTGCAGGAACATTCAGTGTAGCGAGCAGAGGTTCAAGGGAACCCTAAATTTATTTTACTCGCCGACACCACATGATGCTGTCCTGATTTTCTTCCCACCAAAATGAAGAGACGAACAACAAAAATAGTCTCATACCGTCTCATACCACTTTAAAAACAAACACCATTTATTCTGACACAAGTGTTCATAACTGGTGCCAAAGGTGAGCAAGCAAAGGAAATCTGGGAAGCCCTGCAAGGCCATCCCTGGACTGCAGAGGGAGCTACCTGTGACCTACATATTTTCCTCGGAATTCTTAGAAAATTGTGTTTGAAAAAGGAAATGCTCCTTTGCTCCCTCTAGTGGCCACTTTCAGTTTTTTTTTTTAGAATGATGTAGTTTTCCAGGAGTGCCGCCCCCCCCCTCCCGGGACAAAATTTCTCCCAGATACTCTGGAGGGCACAAGCAGACATTTTGAGCCAAAAATATATTTCCCCCCCCTCCCTCCAATGAATATAACTGATAGAAAGTAGGTATTGAATAAAGGAATAAAAGAAATGAATAGAACAGAAAGTGATAGCAGATGGAGCGAACTTGAGTTGACCTCGACTCCCAGAAACTTGATATGGCCTAGGTCAGTGGTTCTTAACCTTTGTTACTCAGGTGTTTTTGAACTGCAACTCCCAGACACCCCAGCCAGCACAGCTGGTGTTGAAGGCTTCTGGGAGTTGCAGTCCAAAAACACCTGAGTAACAAAGGTTAAGAACCACTGGCCTAGGTGACCTCCAGTAGGCATCCTTCAGTCTCGGGAGACTATCGTAACCTGCTCTGAATAGAGGTCTTGGAACAGCGTCTTAATGACTACCTGGCATCCTCTGATTTCAATCCTTTCTGGTGGTACACCCTTGTTTGCTCTATTTGACCTGCGAAGGATGGCCCCTTGCTCCATTTCCTCAGTCTCTTGTGCCACATTCTCTGCATCTTCTTCCTGTTTAACTTTAGGTTTTACAGGAGATGTCTCTGTCACTTTGGGTGTATCTTTGCCAACGACCTGTGGCATAGGTGAACCTTGACCATTTGCCTGAGCTTGAGCCGGCTCCTCAATGTTGAACAGGTATGTCTCTTGAGTGAGTGTGAATTTCCTTCCAGCCTGAGTGGAAAAAAATTGGCACTTCTTGAAGTGACTATTCTGTTCCCTCCAGCCCACAACCTGTTCCCTTTTGTACCTGCCTCGTATCCTACAAATCTGAGGCGCTGGGATTTAGGTTGACCTTTTCTTCTCTCAGTCTTGGGTATCAGAACATGTGCAAATGAATCCAATACCCTTCGATGTTTAAGTAAAGGCCTTATACAAAACAGTAAATAATATGGGGTTTCATTTGTCAAATCCCATATTAACATATTAAATCCCATATGTAAGCAGCTGTGACAATTGCCTCTCCCCACATGGCAGAAGGCATCCCTGCATCATTCATCATTGCAATCCTTCACTGTTTTAAGCACACCTAATTTTCTCTCTGCAACACCATTTTCTGCAGAGCAGAAAATTCTTTCTGTGAATGATGCCCCTCCTTTTCAGCCACTGTTGAAAGTCTTGACCCAGGAATTCACCACCCCTGTCATTTGCAACTGGCTTAATTTATGGGGAAAATGCCTTTCAGCCATTGCTACCCATTGTTTAACTTTGCACATACTACACTCTTTGTTCTTAACAAATAAACATAGGAAAACCTTGAAAAATCATCAACAATTAATAGAATGAATTCGGCTGCTCCTTCAGTGGATTTAAATGGTCCTGCCAAAACTGCATGCACAAGCTGAAATGGTCTAGTTGACATTCTGTCACTATTCTTACTCATAAGAAACCTTTTTACCTTTTATTTCTGGCATATTGCACATTCCAGAAACCTAGTACATTTTTGTAGGTTTAAATCTGGCAGCACAAAGTTCCAAATAGAGTAGTCCTAGAACGAGCTGGAATTTTTAGCATGTATACACTACTGAAACAGCGATGTCTACATTGGCTCGGGCATGTCGTGAGAATGGCTGATGGTCGGATTCCAAGATTCAGATCTCCTGTATGGAGAATTAGTGGAGGGAAATCACCCCAGAGGGAGACCACAGCTGTGATACAAGGATATCTGCAAGCGGGATCTGGAGGCCTTAGGAATGGACCTCAACAGATGGGAAACCTTGACATCTGAGCATTCAGCCTAGAGGCAGGCGGTTTATCATGGCCTCTCCCATCTTGAAGAGACCCTTGTCCAGCAGGCCGAGGCAAAGAGGCAGTCCTGAAACCAGCAGGGAGCTGGACAGGGGACAAAGTGTGGGGGGGGGCGAGGTGGGGGATATTTTTCTCCCCTTTGGGGGGAATATCTTTCTAGGGCCCCCACCCCACCCCTCTCCCTCCCTCCCTCCCCCCTCTATCCCCCCCCAAGGCCCATCGCCCCCCTCCTTCCGGATCCTCAGGCGGGAAAGAGGACGAGGCTGAAGGAGGGAGACTCTGGCTCCGCCCAGGGAAGAACACTGGAGACCCAATGAGAACTCACTCCTCCTGCGCGTCACCCGTTGCTGGGCGGAAGCCCTCCAGGGCTGGTCTCCTTATGGCGTCTATGAGGGGGTTGCCTGGCAACCTGGCGAGGCGCAGGGGAGAGGTTGTTTTCGCCCAGAAGACAATGGAGACCCAATGAGAGCTCGCTCCTCCTCCTGCTCCTTAAGCGTCACCTGTCTCCGGGCAGAAGCCCATCCCTTTGGAAGGCTGGCTGGGCAAGAACCGCCCTTTCCCCCACAAAGAGGGCAAACAGCGCGTTGGAAGCAAAATGGTGGGGGGGGGGGGAAAAGGGGGGAACAAAACTTAACTTTAAAATAAGGAGGCCCCTCATGTCCCCCCCCCAAATGGGAATCCAAAAGGCCCCATGGCCAAGCGTGGGCGAAGGAAGGCGGGGGGGGGGGTCACCCAGAGAGTAAGCCTGGAGGAGGAAGAAAAGAGGGAGGGGGAGGGAAGACGGAGGGGGGAGAGAATAAAGGGGGGGGAGAGAGCCAGTCACCGCCTCTCCTTCCCTTTGGAAACCCCCCCCTGAAGGAAGGAAAAGGGGGGGTCTCTATGCAGGAGGAAAAAAACCACACACACCCCTAGGATGATTCCCTGCACAAGCACACGCACACGGCATGGAGGGGATCCCGGTGAGCTTCCTTGCTTCCCGGGGGTAGGTGGGAAAGTGAGTCCCCCCCCCCGGAAGAAAGAGGGGGAGGAAAAGGGCGTCCTTCTTTCCTTCCATGCGGAGCAACGCGGGGGGGGGGGCTTTGCTGCGCTTTTTTCCCCCACTGGATTGCCAGGAGGGGACCCTCCCTGGGGAGTGGGGGGAGCCCTAGTGTTCATTTGTGGAAATCCCACCCACAACACAACTCACACACACGAATCCTTGGGGGGGGGCATTTGTCTGGGGAAGGCAAGGAGGGGGGAGGAGGAAGAGAATAAAGGGGGGGGGAAAGAGACCCAGTCCCCGCCTCTCCTTCCCTTTGGAAAAGCCCCCCCCCCCCCGAAGGAAGGAAGGAAAGAAGGAAGGAAGGAAAATGGAGCAGCCGGGCTGCTGACTGGGACCAGCAACTGGCCTGGCTGCCGGGGGTGGGAGTGGTGGCTTGGCTTGGCTGTGCTTTTTCCACCTGATCTCCTGGAGGAATTTTGCTTAATTTTTTAAAAACTAAAAGCATACTTTATAGTTCCATTCATAAGACAAGAGATACCTTTAGTTCTTTTAAGCTCTTTGGTTTTAGAATCTCTGTGGAGCTCTGTAGATCTGCTTGTCTCTTTAATACTGTGCAAAGAAAACACTTAATCTTACACATTTCGTTAGAGCTGACTGGTCGCTCTTGTATATTTGTGTAGTTTTTGCTTGTCTCGGAAGTCTGGCCCTGCTTGAAATTCCAGCTCCTTGTCCTGTCTTGTGATTTCCCCCACCCTCTTGCTCCTGCTCTTTTGTGCTGTACCTACCATTTTCACTTTGGCCATTTCCTCCTCCTCCTCCTCCTCTTGAGCCTTTCTCTGTATTGCTGTTCATGTCATTTGAGGGTTCCAGCTGCAGGTCTTCCATGATTCTCAGTGCTTCTTTTAACAATGTCACACAATATACATTTTACTTTCCGTAGACACGATTCATTTGAAAAAGAATCCCCAGTAATACTCAACTTTAGCTTTCTCTGACTTGGGGGTAACTTGGCACAGAGTATGTCTTCTCTGAAATGTTCCCATAACTAAAACCTTGTATGAACACCACTCTTTTTCTTTACAGAGATCATTTCAATTCTGGCAAAAAAAATTTAAAACTCTGACCCAGATAGTTTCTTATATCAACTATTTCTGAACTCTAAACCTCCCTTTGGGACTACTACCCTCTTCAGAACACTTCAAACTTCCTAAGAATACAAAAAGAAAAAAGAAAAAAACTTATAATTTTCAATGAAAGACATGCAAAAGTATTTAAACTTTAAAAATAAATATATACAAAGTAAAAAAGCACTATTTGGCTCTAGGTTTCTGTTCTCTCCCAGGTATGTTTAAAATCCATTGCTGGCTGTCAGTGCCTCATGGTTATCTTTCCACTCTTCCAAGGACTTTCATCCAGCATCAATTCCATCTTCTTCTACTCCATGAAAACAAACATCTATGGTTCTCCGTTCCTTTCTAATAACAGTTTGTGTGAGATCTCTCCCTTCTGCACTATTAGAGAGCAGGCCGGGTAGGTGGGGCTCGTCAGCCCTGGAAGGCAGCCCATCTAGGAGAAGGAAAACTCTGATCTCAAACCTCCACTGCCTTGTGGCTATATCCACTGATGGAAAAGGCTTCAGGAGTTAACCTCGAGGCAAAACCCGGAGCCGGAGTCCCGGAGGCAGTTCGTGTCGTTCTGGCAACTCCTGCGACGTCGCTGGAACCAGTTGTATTGGCTCTTGCCTTTCCACTGGACTATCTCAGTGACGTGGAGAGGGGGGATTTGCTGCTTGGGTAACAGCCTATCCTCCATATTATTTTACCCAGGCTTCGTGCTCTGGAGAGGACACTCCAGCTTCGCATACAGCGTCGAAACAACACGGGAAGTAGCAGTTACCGGTTATAAGTCTTTGCTCAATTGGCGTAGAGCATGACGCCAGGGGCTACTTCTGACGGTGGGAGAGGTCATTGCACCTCACTAGGTAGATACCGCCCGCCTTAAGCTGGGCAGCCCCCAGCCAGTAAGGTGCTACCTCGCCACGGTCTGTTAACCTCACGGGGTGCGTGGGGTTTAGGGTAAAAGCCGACAAGCAGATCGATAACCCTGCACCATGCAACAATCATAAGAAAACTTCTGCCCTAAAGCTGGGCACCTGGAATGTACGGACAATGACCCCTGGCTTTTCTGACCACGGCTTTTCTGACGACCTGCAGGAAATAGACGATGTGCGCAAGACAGCTGTCATCGACATGGAACTGAGTAGACTGCAGATGGACATTGTTGCCCTGCAAGAGACGAGATTGCCAGACTCGGGATCTGTCAAAGAAAAAAACTTCTCATTCTTCTGGCAGGGAAAACCATTGAATGAGACCAGGGAATATGGTGTTGGCTTTGCAGTCAGAAATACTCTGCTGAGATCCATTGTTCCACCTACTGTGGGGAGTGAAAGAATCCTGTCTCTGCAGCTCCACTCATCAGCGGGACCGGTCACCCTCATTAGTGCATATGCACCAACACTGTCATCCACTACAGAAGTGAAAGATAAATTCTACGACGATCTGGCAGCCACTATCAAAAAAGTCCCTGAAAGAGAGGCACTGTTCATTCTTGGAGACTTTAACGCTAGAGTTGGTGCTGATCACAATTCTTGGCCCACTTGTCTAGGCCGTTTTGGCATTGGAAAGATGAACGAAAATGGCCAACGCTTGCTGGAGTTTTGCTGTTATTATGGTCTTTGCGTCAGCAACACATTCTTTAATACGAAGCCTCAACACAGAGTTTCCTGGAGACATCCAAGATCCAAGCATTGGCATCAGCTCGATTTGATCCTCACTAGACGTTCTAGCCTTCCTAGTATTACGATCACACGCAGCTACCAGAGTGCTGATTGCGATACTGATCACTCCCTGGTGTGTAGTAGAGTAAAACTGCGAACAAAGAGATTATATCACACGAAAAAGGAAGGAAGACCACGTATTGACATCAGGAAGACTTGCGATCAAAGAAAAGTGGAGGAATTTGCCCAAGCGCTTGAGGAAACCCTTCCAGGCCCGGCTGATGCAAATGCACCTGAACGATGGGAACATTTCAAGAACGCTGTGTATAACACCGCCTTGTCCACATTTGGCAAGAAGACCAAAAAGACGGCCGACTGGTTCGAAGCCCATTCGGAGGAGTTGATGCCAGCCATCGAGGATAAGAGGAGAGCTCTAGCAGCATACAAAGCCTGTCCTAGTGAGTACAACTTGCAAGCTCTTCGAGCTGCTCGTAGCCAAGTCCAACAGGCTGCCAGGAGATGCTCCAACGATTATTGGCTTCAGCTCTGCTCTCAGATACAGATAGCAGCGGACACAGGTAACATCAAAGGAATGTATGACGGTATCAGGCAGGCTTTAGGTCCAATACAGAAGAAATCTGCTCCCTTGAAGTCTGCTACAGGCGTGATCATCCAGGACCGAGCGCAGCAGATGGACCGCTGGGTGCAACACTACTCTGAGCTGTATTCCAGAGAGAATGTAGTAACCGAAGAAGCATTAAATAACATTGATAGCCTGCCTGTCTTGGAAGAGTTGGACAGCGAACCAACCTTAGCAGAAATAAAAGCGGCCTTGGATTCCCTCGCCTCTGGCAAGGCACCTGGAAAGGATAACATCCCTGTTGAAGTGCTGAAGTGCTGTAAAGAGACCATCACTACCGAGCTGTATGAAATCTTTTGTCTTTGCTGGAGGGAAGGTGGAGTACCACAGGACATGAAGGATGCAAACATCGTCACATTGTACAAGAACAAAGGAGACAGGGGCGACTGCAATAACTACCGTGGCATCTCTCTTCTCAGCGTTGTAGGGAAGCTGCTTGCCCGTGTTGTGCTGAAGAGGCTCCAGGTGCTCGCAGACAGAGTCTATCCAGAATCACAGTGTGGATTTCGAGCGAATAGATCCACCACTGACATGGTATTCTCCCTCAGACAGTTGCAGGAGAAATGCAGGGAACAACAACAGCCACTCTTTGTCGCCTTCATAGATCTCACAAAGGCCTTTGATTTGGTTAGCAGGGATGGCCTTTTTAAAATACTTCCCAAGATTGGATGTCCACCTCGACTCCTTAAAATCATCAGGTCCTTCCATGAGGGAATGAAAGGCACTGTAGTTTTTGATGGTTCAACATCAGATCCCTTTGACATCCGAAGCGGAGTGAAACAGGGCTGTGTCCTCGCACCAACCCTTTTTGGGATCTTTTTTGCTGTCATGCTGAAGCACGCCTTTGGAACTGCAACGGAAGGTGTCTATCTCCGGACTAGATCAGACGGAAAGCTCTTTAATCTCTCTAGATTGAGAGCGAAGACCAAAGTCCAGCTGAAATGCATGCGGGATTTCCTCTTCGCCGATGATGCAGCCATTGTTGCCCACTCTGCTCAAGACCTCCAACAACTCATGAATTGTTTTAGCAAGGCCTGCCAAGACTTTGGACTAACAATCAGCCTGAAGAAAACACAAGTCATGGGCCAGGGCGTGGACTCACCTCCCTCTATTACCATCTCCACACAAGAATTGGAGGTTGTTCATGACTTTGTGTACCTTGGCTCAACGATCTCTGACACTCTCTCTCTAGATGTCGAGCTGGATAAACGCATTGGCAAAGCAGCTACCATGTTCTCTAGACTCACGAAGAGAGTATGGCTCAATAAGAAGCTGACGACATATACCAAGATCCAGGTATATAGAGCCTGCGTCCTGAGCACACTCCTGTACTGCAGTGAGTCCTGGACCCTTTGTGCACGGCAGGAGAGGAAGCTGAACACCTTCCATATGCGTTGCCTCCGACGCATTTTTGGTATCACCTGGCAGGACAAAGTTCCAAATAGAGTAGTCCTAGAACGAGCTGGAATCTTTAGCATGTATACATTACTGAAACAGCGACGTCTACGTTGGCTTGGGCATGTCGTGAGAATGGCTGATGGTCGGATTCCAAAAGATCTCCTGTATGGAGAATTAGTGGAGGGAAATCGCCCCAGAGGGAGACCACAGCTGCGATACAAGGACATCTGCAAGCGGGATCTGAAGGCCTTAAGAATGGACCTCAACAGATGGGAAACCCTGACATCTGAGCGTTCAGCCTGGAGGCAGGAGTTGCATCATGGCCTCTCCCATTTTGAAGAGACCCTTGTCCAGCAGACCGAGGCAAAGAGGCAGTCACGGAAGCAGCAAAATCAGGGAGCTGGACAGGGGACAGATTGTATTTGTCTTCAGTGTGGAAGGGATTGTCACTCTCGAATTGGCCTTCTCAGCCACACTAGACGCTGTTCCAAGTCCTCCATACAGAGCACGTTACCATAGTCTTTCGAGACTGAAGGATGCCTAATACGAGATCTCTCCCAATATTTATATTTCTTTGTTCAGTCAGCAAAACCAAATCTTCCCAAGGCTTGGGTTTCCAAGCCTCTGAGAAGCTCAGATGTTAAGGATCAAAGGATTTGGTCACCTCCGACCCAGTACAGTCCAGGGCCTGAAGAGACCAGAGCTTGAAAAACCAAACTTTCCACTCCTTCCAACAATCCATGCCATTACAAAGCAGAAAACTCTCACTACAATAGCATAGAAAAACCTAGTTCTTCATAAATAATACAGTATATATATAATAACTGGTACCCTCTTTAAAACTCAATTCCTATTATTTATGAGGGTAAAGCCTTATAAAACAAATGACAGCTTTTCTCTCTTCATTACTTGCTTTTCTTTCATCAGTTAGCCTTAGAACATCCATCTTTTTCTCTTTTTACACTAATTTTGTAAAATCTTCCATTGTACAATATATGCTTATTCTCATTTTCTTAGCACGAGGTTCCAGGTGTATTTTGTGATATCTCTCTGTTAACTAACAATAGAAGTAAAATGCATCACAAGTGGCACTTCAGAATGCACTCCATTTTTTTTTCTTTTCTCTCTGTTTTGCATTATGTCAGCATTTGGTTGCTTAGTCTTTTCAGTGGAAACCAGAACAAAACAGAATGAGCTCCTTACGCCTTCTTAACTTATCAGGAGCTCTTTCCACATTCCATGCATTTCTATAGTTTCTCCCCAGTGTGAGTCCTTTGATGTAACCTAAGGGCACTACTGCGACTAAAGCTCTTTCCACATTCCATGCATTTATGTGGTTTTTCCCCAGTGTGAGTTCTTTCATGTGACCTAAGTTGACTACTCTGACTAAAGCTCTTTCCACATTCCATGCATTTATGTGGTTTCTCCCCAGTGTGAATCCTCTGATGTAACATAAGAACACCACTGCCACTAAAGCTCTTTCCACATTCCATGCATTTATGTGGTTTTTCCCCAGTGTGAGTTCTTTCATGTGACCTAAGTTGACTACTCTGACTAAAGCTCTTTCCACATTCCATGCATTTATGTGGTTTCTCCCCAGTGTGAGTTCTTTGATGTATCCGAAGGAAACCACTGCGACTAAAGCTCTTTCCACATTCCATGCATTTATGTGGTTTCTCCCCAGTGTGAGTTCTTTGATGTAACCTAAGAACACCACTGCCACTAAAGCTCTTTCCACATTCCATACATTTATGTGGTTTCTCCCCAGTGTGAATTCTTTGATGTAACTTAAGGTAACTATTCTGACTAAAGCTCTTTCCACATTCCATGCATTTATGTGGTTTCTCCCCAGTGTGAGTTCTTTGATGTATCCGAAGGAAACCACTACGACTAAAGCTCTTTCCACATTCCATGCATTTATGTGGTTTCTCCCCTGTGTGAGTCCTTTGATGTAACCTAAGAACACCACTACGACTAAAGCTCTTTCCACATTCCATGCATTTATGTGGTTTCTCCCCAGTGTGAGTTCTTCCATGTAACCTAAGGACACCACTTGAAATAAAGCTCTTTCCACATTCTATGCATTTATGTGGTTTCTCCCCAGTGTGAGTCCTTTGATGTAACCTAAGAATACCACTGCCACTAAAGCTCTTTCCACATTCCATGCATTTATGTGGTTTCTCCCCAGTGTGAATTCTTTGATGTAACTTAAGGTAACTATTCTGACTAAAACTCTTTCCACATTCAATGCATTTATGTGGTTTTTCCCCAGTGTGAGTTCTTTGATGTAACCTAAGAACAGCACTGTGACTAAAGCTCTTTCCACATTCCATGCATTTATGTGGTTTCTCCCCAGTGTGAGTTCTTTCATGTGACCTAAGGTGACTACTCCGACTGAAGCTCTTTCCACATTCCATGCATTTATGTGGTTTCTCCCCAGTGTGAGTTCTTTCATGTGACCTAAGGTGACTACTCCGACTGAAGCTCTTTCCACATTCCATGCATTTATGTGGTTTTTCCCCAGTGTGAGTTCTTTGATGTAACCTAAGAATACCACTGTGACTAAAGCTCTTTCCACATTCCATGCATTTATGTGGTTTCTCCCCAGTGTGAGTTCTTTGATGTGACCTAAGGTTACTACTCCGACTGAAGCTCTTTCCACATTCCATGCATTTATGTGGTTTTTCCCCAGTGTGAGTTCTTTGATGTAGACTAAGAACACCACTGTGACTAAAGCTCTTTCCACATTCCATGCATTTATGTGGTTTCTCCCCAGTGTGAGTCCTTTCATGTGACCTAAGGCTACTACTGTGACTGAAGCTCTTTCCACATTCCATGCATTTATGTGGTTTCTCCCCAGTGTGAGTTCTTTGATGTGACCTAAGGTTACTACTCCGACTGAAGCTCTTTCCACATTCCATACATGGATACATTTTCTCCCCTGCATGTGTTCTTTGATGTCTACTGAGGTGACATGCATTTACGTGGTTTCTCTCCTGTGTCAGTCCTTTCATGTGAAGTCCATGCATGGCTATTCCTATTTTCAATTCTCCGTTTTCTTGCTTGATTGTGAGTTCCTGCCCAGGTTGCCCCAGATGTTGCTGGGCAATTCTTCTCCTGTTCATCATCTGGTAGATTAGAAAAAGAAGAGAAACAACCACTTCCAAAATCTGCAGGAATAAGTAATGATGTGTTTGGGCTCTGCCTGAGTCACGGAGGAGGAAGGAAAGACAGCCAAAAAGGCAAGGGAAGAGAACCAGGGAGGGGATGAGGCTGGACCGGAGGATGTTCCTTTTGGCTTGAGGTTCGAAGGGCTCTTCACTGAGGGACTTTTTGGAGGGATGAGTCATGAAGGGAGGATCATTTCCACACCCAAGTAAGTACATCAAATTCAAAGTATATTAACTTTTTTTCCTTCTCAAATTCTCCCCAATGATTGTACTTAAGTTTCCAGAAAATTAGAAAGGAATTTCTCAAAGTTGATTGAAGAGGAAACAAATAATTGAATTAAAGGATTTTTTTTTAGCAAAAATGAATAACAAGGGGGGAAGGACAGTGTTAGAAAGGAAGTGTAAAAGTGGATGAATGCAGCTAGATTATTAGACTCGAGAACTGGTAAAGAGAAGTTATTGGTAGATTCCGGGAACTGACAACATCTGCAGAGATTATTATTCAGAGGGAGAAGAGAAAGGACAGGTCCATGAATTGGATGGGATGTAGAGTTTATAAAATGCTGTTATGGGTAGAGAATCATCAGGAATTTCTGAAAACAGTATAGGAAACAGAGATGGTCAGGGAAATAGGTACTGAGGTAATAGAATCTTAGAACTGCAGAGCTAGAAGGGAAGTAAACTCCCAACCTCTGGCTCCAGAGTTAGATACCTAAACCAATGTGTATGGAAAGGGGGGGCAAGAATTTGATAAACCACATCTGTGAGAATACAGTGGTGCCTCGCAAGACGAATGTAATTCGTTCCGTGAGTAGCGCTGTCTTGTGAAAAAATCGTCTTGCGAAAAGCAGTTTCCCATAGGAATGCATTGCAATGCATTCCTATGGGAGACCTCGCAAGACGAATGAATTAAATACATCTTGTGAGGCATCGGTTGCGGGAAAAAAAAACGTCTTGTGAAGCACGGCCATAGAAGAAGCCGTCTTGCAAGTCAGCAACACGATCGCAAACGCTTTCGTTTTGCGAGTTTTTCGTGGCGCGAGGCGTTCGTCTTGCGAGGCACCACTGTAAAAGCAAAAATTTAAACATTGAAATTGAGAAGGTATTTGACCCAAACAAAATTAAATATTACAAATTCTAAATGCTGCATATTACAGTAGTACCTCAGTTCACAAAATCAATGTATCCTCCAGGACATTACATCATGCGAAAAATACATAAACCGGAAAGCGGGTTGCCATAGCGACGGTGGCGGTGCTACAAACCTCCAGGCGCAGGGAAACTTCCTTCACAAAGTGAAAGAAACAGGGAAAAAAATGTAAAATGAAGCATTATTTCGAACTGATTTCCGTTTGTAAACCAGAAATTATGTAAACCGAGGTGTACGTAAACAGAGATACTACTGTACCTCAAAGGTAGTGTTCTCGGAAGTGCTACCTGATCCTGTGATCAGGTTCCTTGTCAGAGTCTGACTGTTCCTTAGTTTTGGCGGGAAACGACAAGAGAGAGGGTTCTTTAACAATAAACTCTTTATTAATTAGGTTTCTCAACAACAGCCTCTATGGGATCCACATCTCCCCCTCTTCCATTGTCAAGAAAACATCTACCACCTTTCTGCCCATCTTTCCTAACTCCTCCCCCTTTTTTCCCGCCTTCAGCTCTTTCACCCTTTACATAACTTCTGCTACCTCTCTATCTCTCTTATCTTTTCCTCCTCTATAGACATATGAGGGGACTGCTCACTCTCTCTCTCTTGTCTTTTATCCTCCGTGTCACACACACCCCTGATGAGTGGGCAGTCCTCTCTTTGTCTAGGACTTCCCATGTGCCCTGTCGGGAAAAATGATCAACCTTACCATAATCAACCTTGCTCCCCTTTTTACATTGCACCTGGTATGCAAAATGTTGTAGGCTTAAATACCATCTAGTCAAGCTTGCATTAGAGTCCTTCATTCGATTTAACCATTGTAGAGGAGCATGATCAGTCATCAGAATAAAAGATGCTCCCAATAAATAATACTTCAATGTTTGTACTGCCCACTTCACTGCTAAAGATTCTTTCTGTATAGTTGCATATTTTTGTTCCCTATCAGTCAACTTTTGCTGATCTACATCACTGGATATTCTAGGCCTTCTCTCCTTTGTGCCAACACTGCTCCTATGCCCCTATCAGAAGCGTCGGTTTGCACCAAAAAGGGCAAATTGAAATCAGGGGCATACCAACAGGGTAACTCGCTTAACACTTCTTTTAGTCGGTCAAAGGCTCTTTGTTCTCGTTCACCTCATCTAATTTTTTTAGTCATTTTTTTCTTAGTGAGGTCAGTAAGAGGTGCTGCCACTTCTGCAAAGTTAGGTACGAACTGTCTATAATATCCGGCTAAACCTAGAAATTGTTGGACTTTTTAAATCCTGGGATCTAGCCATCCTGAAACTTTTTCTACTTTATCTTTCACCGGTTGATTTTTTCCCCTGCTCTATTTGAAAACCTAAAAATTTCACTCCTCTTTTTGCTATTTTACATTTTGAAGGATTGATCCTCAGGTTGGCCTTACGTAGTTCTTTTAACACCTTCTCTAAATGTTCTAAATGTTCTTCCCAAGTCTCACTATATATCAATATGTCATCTATATAGGCCGCCACGTAATCTACTACGGGTTCTAACACCTTATCCACCAACCTCTGGAAGGTTGCGGCTGCTCCATGTAACCCAAATGGCATGCGGGTAAATTGATACAAACCCTTAAGGGTGACAAAAGCGGTTTTCTCTTTATCAGTTGTTTTTAATGGGATTTGCAATAACCTTTACCAAATCTAGTCATGATAAAAATTTAGCCCTTCCTAATCGTTCTAACAAGTCTTCTACTTTAGGCATGGGATAGGCATTGAATTTAGATATTGTATTCAACCTCCTAAAATCAATGCATAACCTAACACTCCCATCTGGTTTTGCAACAGTCACCGGATAACTCCTCCATGGGCTAAAAGACGGTTCTATCACCTCTAATGAGAGCATCTCTGCCACCTCTTTGTTGATAGTTTCTTTAAAGTGATGAGGCCAATTTCTTCCCCCTACTCTAATTATAGTTTGAGGGGGAGTATTAATTTGATGTTCCACCATCATAGTCAACCCTGGTTTGTTGGAGAAGACATCACTTTCTCCAAGCTCCTTATCTGACAGATTTGTTCTGGCTCCAATGTCTCCTCTAACTGCAGTTTCTCTACCAGTAACCTGCAGGCCAAAGCTTCAGGACCAAAGTTCTCCTCCTCTATGTCCCCAAAAAAATCCGTCCCTCTCTTTCCACTCCTTCGACAAATTCACATGGTATATTCCAGATTTCTTTCTCTTATCAGGTGTGGCCACTTCTTAGTCTACTGGTCCTGCTTTCCTTATAACCTTATAACAGCTTCCCACTTCTCTTTTAAGAAATCCAAAACCCACCTAGTGTTCCAGCCATACATCATTTCAAATGGCGAGAATCCAGTAGAAGCTAGGGGCACTATCAATTAGGTTTCTCCATTACCAATGCCATTGATTAGGTTTCTCCATTACCAATGTCCTCAACATTCCCTTCAAAGTTTTGTTAAATCGTTCCACCAGTTCATTTGTCTGGGTATGATACACAGTTGTGTGTACTGGTTTGACTTCTAATAAACCCCACATCTCGCAGAAAGTTTTACTCATAAAGTTTCATCCCTGATCAGTTAGTACCTCCTTCGAGAAGCCTAGTCTAGAAAATACCTGCATCAATTCTCTAGCTAATACTTTAGCAGTATGGCTTCAGGGTGTCTAGATGCATAGTCTATCAAAACAAGAATGCTTGTATGTCCTCCTGCTGATCTATTCAAAGGCCCCACTATATCTAAACCTATCCGGTCAAAGAGATGGTCTCCTAAAGGCATAGGTATTAATGGTGCTCTGGGTTTGGGCCTAGATTGGGTAAGCTGACACTCCTTACACATCTTGCAATATTCTTCTATTTCATGGTTTTTTCTAGGCTACCAAAATCTCTGTAAAACCCGAGGCGCCATCTTCTGGGCGGCTAAGTGTCCTGCCATAGGAATGTCATGAGCCAATTTTAATAATGCCGTCCTCCACTTTTGAGGAACGACTAATTGTTTAGTCCCTTCCTTATTAATTCCGTACAACAAGCGTTCACATATTTCAAACCCCACCTCTCCAGATTTAACAGAACCCTCTTCTTTCACTTGTTTCAAGAAATCAGCCAAAGTGGATCGTCTTACTGCCATAGCCGGTTTGTTCTCATGATGCCCCATCTAAGAACTCTTCTGCCTTATTTACCCCAGAACTCCCCTTGTATCCTTTCTTTAAACTGTATCAGCTCATGGGCCCCCACCCAGTCTTGACATAACAATATCTCTTTAGCCAGACCGGGTACTACCCCCACATTTAATCTTTCCCCCCCTAATATCTCTACCTCGGCCCAAGCATTGTGATAAGCTTTCAGGTCTCCATGAATACATCAAATCATCATATTCTCCCCCCAACCGTGCCTTTCTTAGGTTTTTGACCAAAGTCTTTCCACAACCTGTGTCTACTAAAGCCATCTTTGTTTCCCCATTAACATATGCCTTCACCTCTCATCCAGTTTGTTCCGAACCCTGAACCTGTAGGATGTTCGGGTTTTGGCCAACCCAGGAACAGTCTACGCCAGGGCAGTCTCATCGATGGTGTCCTTTGACTCCGCACCGGTAACACGCGTCCTTAGCATCTCTTCCTCCTCGCCAATTAGGGTGTGCCTCGTAGATCCGATCATCTAGTCACCGGTCTCACTGGCTTAGGCCCCATGGGTCCAAAACCTTCGGTCACCATTTTCTCTCGTCCTCTGTTTCGTTCTTGTATCAGGGCGGGGTTATCTCTGTTGTTTTCCTCAGCAATGCAGAAGTCCTCCACTAGATGGACTGCTTCCTACAAATCCCTTGGATGGTTACAATGAACCTAGCAACGCATATTACCACTCAGCGTAGTCACTAATTCTTCCATTACAATTAAATCTAGCAATTGATCTTTTGTCTTTTCTTCTGGTCTCAGCCACCGAACCAAGTAGGATTTCATCTTCTGCGTGAACGATCTTGCCTGTATGCCTGGTTTTAGCCTTAGATCTCAAAATCTTTTCCAATAGGCTTCTTCTGTTAGATTGAGTGTCTGTAGAATAGTAGATTCCACCTTCTCATATTGAATCGCTTCATTAGGGGACAGCATGTCCACCACTTCTTGTAAGACACCCGACAAACAAGGAGTTAGGATCAGATCCTTTGTTCTTTTGGCCACCCCGCCACAGTTGCCACTCGTTCAAACGTGTGTACGTAAGCCTCAGGGTCGTCTTCGGGTCCCATTTTCTGTACGCGTATAGGAGCTGGTCCCGCCACCCAGGGGTTCTTTATCTGCACCCCTGCTTTAGAACCCCTTTCTTCCTCATTTTTTAATATTTGTCACATCAGCAACTGTTGTTGTACGGCTAACATGTCTATCAGTCTTTCTTGCCTTTCAATAGTTTGGTGTAACCTCAACACTTCTGATGTTCCCGCCCTTGGAACTGCCCCATGTTGGGCGCCATTGTGATCAGGTTCCTTGTCAGAGTCTGACAGTTCCTTAGTTTTGGCGGGAAACGACAAGAGAGAGGGTTCTTTAACAATAAACTCTTTATTAATAGAACTCTTAGGTTTCTCAACAACAACCTCTATGGGATCAACATGTCCAACACCAACAAGAACATCTGTCCATAACAACGGTAAAATCTCTTCATAACTTTCTTTCTTCAACGGGGAGCATGTCCGAATCATTCCTGGTCTGTTGGCTTTCTCAAACAGCCACTCCTGACTGCATATATCGTTCCCCAACAGGGATGACGAGACCTAAAGTTGGTTCGCTGTCCAAATCTTCCAAGACAGGCAGGCACTCGATGTTATTTAGTGCCTCTTCGGTTACTAGTCTCTCTGTAATATATCTCAGAGTAGTGCTGCAATCTCTCTAGATTGAGAGCGAAGACCAAAGTCCAGCTGAAATGCATGCGAGACTTCCTCTTTGCCGATGATGCAGCCATTGTTGCCAACTCTGCTGAAGACCTCCAAGAACTCATGAATCATTTTAGCAAGGCCTGCCAAGACTTTGGACTAACAATCAGCCTGAAGAAAACACAAGTCATGGGCCAGGGCGTGGACTCACCTCCCTCTATTACCATCTCCACGCAAGAATTGGAGGTTGTTATGACTTTGTGCACCTTGGCTCAACGATCTCTGACACTCTCTCCCTAGATGTCGAGCTGGATAAACGCATTGGCAAAGCAGCTACCATGTTCTCTAGACTCACAAAGAGAGTATGGCTTAATAAGAAGCTGACGGCATATACCAAGATCCAGGTCACATAGAACATGTGTCCTGAGCACACTCCTGTACTGCAGTGAGTCCTGGACCCTTTGTGCACGGCAGGAGAGGAAGCTGAACACCTTCCATATGCGTTGCCTCCGACGCATTTTTGGTATCACCTGGCAGGACAAAGTTCCAAATAGAGTAGTCCTAGAACGAGCTGGAATTTTTAGCATGTATACATTACTGAAACAGCGACGTCTACATTGGCTTGGGCATGTCGTGAGAATGGCTGATGGTCGGATTCCAAAAGATCTCCTGTATGGAGAATTAGTGCAGGGAAATCGCCCCAGAGGGAGACCACAGCTGCGATACAAGGATATCTGCAAATGGGATCTGAAGGCCTCAGGAATGGACCTCAACAGATGGGAAACCTTGACGTCTGAGCGTTCAGCCTGGAGGCAGGCGGTGCAGCATGGCCTCTCCCAATTTGAAGAGACCCTTGTCCAGCAGGCCGAGGCAAAGAGGCCATCCCGAAACCAGCCCAATCAGGGAGCTGGACAGGGGACAGATTGTATTTGTCTTCAGTGTGGAAGGGATTGTCACTCTCAAACTGCCCTTCTCAGCCACACTAGACGCTGTTCCAAGTCCTCCATACAGAGCATGTTACCATAGTCTCTCGAGATCTAAAGTGCTGCACCTAATGTTCCACCTGCTGTGCTCGGTCCTGGATGATCACTCCTGTAGCAGACTTCAAGGGAGCAGATTTCCTCTGTATTGGACCTAAAGCCTGCTTGATACCGTCTTACATTCCCTTGATGTTACCTGTGCCCGCTGCTATCTGTATCTCAGAGCAGAGCTGAAGCCAATAATCGTTGGAACATCTCCTGGAAGCCTGTTGGACTTTGCTATGGGCAACTCGAAGAGCCTACAAGTTGTACTCACTAGGACATGCTTTGTATGCTGCTAGAGCTCTCCTCTTATCTTCGATGGCTGGCATCAACTCCTCCGAATGGGTTTTGAACCAGTCTGCCGTCTTTTTGGCCTTCTTGCCAAATGTGGACAAGGCGGTGTTATAAACAGCGTTCCCATCGTTCAGGTGCATTTGCATCAGCCGGGCCTGGAAGGGTTTCCTCAAGCGCTTGGGCAAATTCCTCCACTTTTCTTTGATTGTGAATCTTGCTGATGTCAATACGTGCTCCTCCTTCCTTTTTCGTGTGATGCAATCTCTTTGTTTGCAGTTTTACTCTACTACACACCAGGGAGTGATCAGTATCACAGTCAGCATCCTGATAACTGCATATGATTGTAATACTAGGAAGGCTAGAGAGTCTAGTGAGGATCAAATCGATCTGATGCCAACGCTTGGATCTTGGATGTCTCCGGGAAACTCTGCGTTGAAGCTTCGTATTAAAGATCGTGTTGCTGACACAAAGACCATAATAACAGCAAAACTCCAGCAAGCGTTCAAAACGGCCTAGACAAGTGGGCCAAGAATTGTGATCAGCACCAACTCTAGCGTGAAAGTCTCCGAGAATGAACAGTGGCTTTCTCTCGGGGATTTTTTTGATAGTAGCTGCCAGATCGTTGTAGAATTTGTAGAAGCCATGATGGGGATATATAATCTCAAGGTTTAAAAAGAATGTATCTCAAAACACCAAATGTAGGGCAGGGGTATTGGGAGACCGGTTCCTCGTTGTCTCGTGTGCTCCCAGAGGCATCTGGTGGGGCCACGGTGAGATATAGGAAGCTGGACTAGATGGGCTCTTGGCCTGATCCAGCAGGGCTCTTCTCATGTTACTTATGCTATATTATATCTCCAGAGCCAACAGCCTCTGAACAGGAAAAGCTGCGAGCTTCCCCTCCACTCTAAAGAAGAGATGATATGGGTTAGGGCTCTGATACCACCACGATGCCTATGGAGGGAGAGACCGAGAGCTGAACGATGCTCTTTCTCAGGCTTTGACATCCCTCACCATCGAACACCAGGAAGGGAGAAGAAGCTGGTGTGTGATACCTTCTCTGAAGAAAGACGTATTTTGTACACATCTGGGCTTCATAGCCCTAAAAATAAAAATTTTAAAAAGTTGCTACATTCTTTCTGGCGTAGGGCTGATGGGCCAATGATTCACTTTCCTTCTTTGCTTCGTTTTCCAGAGGGTTATCAGGGTGTTTTTCATTTGTTTGCTTTGTTTTTACATCGAAAAGTACAAATGCCCGGCAACCCCTTTCAAGATGATCAGATGGACTTACTTCCAGGAAAGTAGATTTAGGATAATCAGCAGATTGGAAAAGAATAGAGGGAGTGTGTTTATTTCATTTATTTCAACAAGTCTGCTCAAAGCCCTGCTAACCAAATAAAGCAGCAGTAGCAACAGAAAGAGAAGAAGAAAGCAGAATACCAGCCCAGGTCAAAGTGAAGGAAGATTTTTAATTCATCAGCTATTTCTTGGATAATGTCTTAGAGGGAGACACCAAGGTGTGCTTCACACTGACATTCACAAGTGCTCAGAGTCCTAGATGCCCGAACCCAACAGCAAGCGTTTACTTAAGTTGTGTTTCATTTTCCCTCTTCCCATAACCATCATGTCCTCCTCAAGGGCATCAGGGAAACACCCTGGCAGCACCCTGCCCCCCTCCCATCAGCTGACATCTGTTTCAGGCTTGGGAATGAAGTCTTGAGAAGTCCAGGCAGAAATGTTTGCCTCCCTTTCTTACATCCTTTTTAATTCCTTAATTTGGAATCACTCTCTCGCTCGTCCCACATGGAGGAGACCCACCAGCCAGCCTGTGGGAGTTTGACAAGCCAACCTCGAGGTCAATCCACGGATTAAAGAGCCCTGCACTCGTTGAGATTAATAATCAGATCTTTCATTTGCTTTCCCCTTTCCAAAGTTCCCCAAATCAGAAGTGGTTTCTTCAGTTCCTTCTTCAGGATCCCAAAAGGGGAAAGCAGAGATTCACAAGAGCCCCATGAGAGAAAGGGGGCAGAAGGGTACTACCCTCCACCCAAAGAAAGTGGAGGGAGCCCTGTGGTGATTTTGAAGGAGAGTGGGATTTGTAGTCTGAGGGAAATGGAGTCAGTTAGGTTCTGTGTGAATTGATTTCAAGGCACTGGAATGTGTTTTTCTGTTAAGCCTGGTACAGCGAGGATGCAGATAAGGGTGCAAGGTCAAAAGAGGCCCAGCGTGAAGACTCAACACATACCAGCCTAATTGGAGAGAAGATAACACACCGGCATCTCCATGGGAATTTGGGGTGGAGAGTGGTGTTAACGCCTCTTTGAAGTTAATTGGTTTGCAGCTATGAAGAAGGAGTTCCGAGTAATGTAGGAAAGATGGAGGAGAGGATGTGTTAGGGAGCTTCTCTTAGCTTTTGCCAGCTTAGAGAGTTTTCGAATGGATTGTGCTACGTGAAAGAAGTTTACGGAATGTAGCATGGTAAGAAGAAGGAGGGGTGGGAATAGCCCACCATAGCTTAGGTCTTCTTACTTTAATAAGAAAAAGCAGCTTTATTTATCTATTGTAATCTTTGGACATGTTATTATGAAACTGCTTTTGCAAACAAACGGTTTCTATGAATCTTTATTTTCTTAATAAAAATTAATTATAAAAACTCATTGAAGACTAGTCTCTTGAAACAGCAGGGTTAGACTTAAATCCAGGGGAATGGAAAAGGTCACTAACTAGCTACTATAGATAAGTCCTATTAAACTGAGCTGTTGTGAGTTCTGAGGAACCACAAAGCCCATGTTTAAGTACTTTCAAAGTACTGAGTAAAGTGAAGTCTTCTTTAATGGTCAGGCTTGTCCATGGCACAGATGCTATGCACTCCTGGGGCTTAAGGACTTACCCCTCAGTGCAAAAGGGACAGATTTGTGGCCAGAGTGACACCCTGCCCAAACTCCATACTCTCCTTAGGGAGACTTGGACGTCACAAGTCCAAGCCAGCAAAGAGGAGAAATGGGACAAAGGAAAAAAGGGGAAACGCCCCTGTTGGACATGAGGGGAAGAGAAAAGGAAGGAGACGAGAAGTCAGAAGGATCAGGAGCAGAGAGAGAGAGAGAGAGAGAGGAGGCCAGTACGGTAGAGGTGAAGAGAGTAAGATATTGCTAGAAGGGTGGGAAGGTTTCTGGATGGGGAACCCATGGATTCATATCTGGGAGAGGATGATGATACCAAGAGAAGAGGCAGAAAGGGGAAGGAACCCTCGCTCAGCCAGGAAATATTTTCTGAGGGGTAAACGGGAGAGAAGAGGATGGAGCCGAAAGATAAGGGAAGAACGGACGCAAATAACAAAAGGAGAAAAGAGAGAATGCAAAACGGAAGAACCTTCGCCCACGGGGGTGTGTGGAA
This sequence comes from Intellagama lesueurii, assembly GCA_037013535.1. NCBI lineage: Eukaryota > Metazoa > Chordata > Lepidosauria > Squamata > Agamidae > Intellagama > Intellagama lesueurii. The sequence continues at coordinate 27,547 of JBAJHW010000118.1, forward strand.
TTGCCTTCCTAGAGGAGACGACTGGAGGGGGAGAGCGGTGGACTGAGGAGATGCTGCCCCTCTTGCATCTGCTGGTGTCAGCCCCAAGGAAAGAGAATTACGGTAGTCTATTCTTGAGACTATCTGAGTGTGGACCCATCCGGGGAGTGACAATTGCATCCAGGCAGGGGCCCAGCTGCACCATCCGTCTAAGAGGGAAGTAGATGGATCAGACCACGGGCGCCACCTGGTTCTCCACTGACAGCGTTGGCTCCAGAAGAACGCCCAGCATGCGTTGGGAACCACACAAATCACAGACATCAGGGACACCCAGTTGGAGGACCCCCGTGTTGTTTGGGTTCAGCCTTAGTCTATTGTCCCTTTTATCCTCCCAATGAAGGAGAAGGTGGGAACAGAAATGACGTTCCCTGTTAAGAAATTATCATCGGAGTCCGAAGTACAGGTGGAGGGTGCAAAGCAAAATCCCCCAGTCTGGCTTGTCCGTCAAGGGGGAACAAGAAGGGAGGCTTGAAGGGGAACCCCCCACACCCCAAATCAGGATGACCAATGTTTGCCTCTTATCAACAGGACCTGCCCTTGGTGAGCATGGGGTTGGGGAGAGCAGGATTGAGATCTTTAAAAAAACAAAACTAAATAAAATGCAAAGAAAACCATACCCCAAAACACCACCACTCTGCACATGTTCAGAGAGGCAGTGTGGTGTAGAGGATGGAGTACCAGACTGGAAACCAGGAGACCTGGATTCAAATCCCTGATGAACCAGGGAAACTGAGAGGAAAGTGTGTGTGGCAAGGCTACTTAAGCAACCTCTTGAAATCTCACTGACCTTGCAAATGTTGGCGGGATCTGGGATTTGGCTTTTCGTTTTTGGTCCCAAAAGGAGCAAAGAGACAACAACTCAGTCTCACCCCTTCCTAGGAGAAAAGAAAAAGAAAAAGATCAGCCCGGAGGCTTTATGCATAAAGCAAATCAAAAACCTTTCCTTGCGGGATGTGCCTTCGTCATGTTTATATTGAATGGGGCTACATCCCCTCTTTCTCTCTTCTTCAGGCAGCAGAACAAGAGGAACAGAAAGGCAGCCGACAAAGAAACCACAGGAAGGAAGGGAGGGATGGAAGGAAGGGATGGAAGGAAGGGAGGGAGGGAGGGAGGGAGGGAGGAAGGAAGGAAGGAAGGAAGGAAGGAAGGAAGGAAGGAAGGAAGGAAGGAAGGAAGGAAGGAAGGAAGGAAGGAAGGAAGGAAGGAAGGAAGGAAGGAAGGAAGGAAGGAAGGAAGGAAGGAAGGAAGGAAGGAGTATCTCACGCTGGGCTCCGAGATCAAAGCTCCCCCGTCCCAGTGAGGTGGGGGCAACAGCAGGGAACCAGAGAGCAACAGGACATGCTTCCCACGGACACATGTGATGAAAGCAGCAGCAAACAAAATATTTTCCCACTATTTATTTAAAATATTTTTACTCCACCTTTCTCCTTTAAAAGGACCCAAGGCGGCTTACATACATCATTAAAAGGCAACATTTAAAAGTTAAAAACAGCAAGACTACAAAGATTAAAATAAATCAAACCAAAGCTACACTAAGAAGGGTAAACAAAATGAACATCTAGAAAACACGAGAGCCAAGAGGGTTGGACCAAGCGCCGTGTTCTCAAGGGACCCTTCATTATTTCGGTCCCTTCGGGGATCCCAACGCAGGGGGTGTCTCCAAAGGGGCCCCTCGGCCTCCGTGCCCCCTCTGTGGGCCAAGGGCCCCGTGTGTCATGGGGTTGCTCACCCAAGGCCTCAGGTCTCAGGACTTTTCCCGCCGGCTCTCTTCCAACCCCGAAACCTCGCTTCGGCTTTGCTCTTCCCTTTGAGCTCACTGCCAACCTCAGAGGGGTTGAATTGATGCTTTTGAATTGTGGTGCTGGAGGAGACTCTTGAGAGTCCCCTGGACTGCAAAGAGAACAAACCTATCAATTCTGAAGGAAATCAACCCTGAGTGCTCACTGGAAGGACAGATCCTGAAGCTGAGGCTCCAATACTTTGGCCATCTCTTGAGAAGAGAAGACTCCCTGGAAAAGACCCTGATGTTAGGAAAGTGTGAAGGCAATAGGAGAAGGGGATGACAGAGGACGTGATGGTTGGACAGTGTCATTGAAGCGACCAACATGAATTTGACCCAATTCCGGGAGACAGTGGAAGACAGGAGGGCCTGGCGTGCTCTGGTCCATGGGGTCACGAAGAGTCGGACACAATTAAATGACTAAACAACAACAACAGGCATATATACTGTAGCTAAACAAGTGTGTGAAGGATGTTTGGTGTGCAAGAAAATAAATAAGAAGGTTCTGAGAAAACTGCCACAAGGAGGCAGACAGCCAGGATTACGTCCCTTCCAGAGTATGCAGATAGATTTCACAGAATTATTGACAGTGGGGAGACTGAAGTATTTACTGGTTTTGGTAGATCACCTGACAGGATGGGTGGAAGCATACCCAATGGCATCAGCCACGGCCACAGGAGTAGCAAAAATCATATTAGAAAAGATAATACCTCGATATGGGTTAGTAGAAACAGTGGATTCAGATCAAGGAAGTCATTTCACTTCTAAAGTATTACAGGGAATAATGGATGGTGTGGGAATAACATGGGAATTTCATACTCCAGGGCACCCTCCCTCCTCTGGGCGTGTGGAGCGGATGAATCAAACGCTGAAAAAGCAGTTGGCGAAGTTACTACTGGAAACAAAGCTGCCATGGAGCAGATGTTTGCCAATTGCATTATTGAGAATCAGGCCAGCCACCCAGAAGGATATTGGTTTATCACCATATGAGATGTTGTTTGGCTTACCATACATGGGGGAGCTAGAATACCCACAGTTTGAAACCAATGACAAGTTTCTTAAACAATAGATACTTGGCCTGTCCACCTCTTTTTCTTTTCTCAGATCTAAAGGGCTTTTGGTTCAAACTCCACCACAAGGACCAACCTGGACGGTGGGTGTGGATAAACTGTTGGAGAGACCAGAAACTAAAACCTGATTGGGACGGCCCATTCCAAGCGCTCTTGGTCATTGAGACCACGGTCCGAACAGTGGAAAAAGGGTGGACTCATCATACCAGAGTAAAAGGACCAGTCAATCCACCCAAAAACACAGAATAAAGCAAAATCGCATGGATGCATGTTCCAACGAACACAGAGTGTATCCGACTACTGGACAATAACTGAACGGTGGGAGGTGTTTGGGCAGGAATTTTTGGATCCCCCGGTTACACCTGATGGGCCTGATATAACTGATCAGGGTAATCTTTGTACTTGGAGTTGTTATCGTGTTTCGTACTCAGGGACCACACCACTGTGGGCAGAAGAGGAAGAAGGTTGGGGACTAGTTCAATACAAAAGGGCGCACACACACACACACACACACACACACACACACACAATGAGTGGGTCACACATTTCTATTTCCAGCATAGGAGAGGGTTACCAGAGCGTTTTTGGAGATATAGAGCACACACACACCCCAGTAGAGTGTGTCACCGGCTGAAATACAATTTGTTAGTACACCCCTCCATAATCTCACAGGAAGGGAGAGTAGTTAGGGCGTATAGGTTACATCAACTGTACTGCCCCAGTGAACCCTATGACCATGTTGGTAATATTTTGTTGGGTTATTAGCCTAACAGAAGGACAGTTGTCACCAAGAGCCCCTTCCACTATTGTGGTAATTGAAGCGACACAGCTGTTGGCAGACTCATGGACTCTCTCCAATTGTTACATATGCCATCACCTGCCAAAGGATTCTCAGACAGGCTGGCCTTTTTATGTCCAACATCTAAATACAACAGAATTAACTAAACCCTATAGAACCGATCTTCCAGACGATGCCACCTAGGATATAAAAGAACCCTCAGCGAGAGGCTTTCTTAAAGTGGTAAAACCTGGTGCTGGTACCTGGTGTTGGGGGTGTAATGGAACTGGCCCAGCAATAGGATATAGTAGTTGCAGGACAGATATCAAAATGAGTGGTGCAAGAATGTCAAATGGCACTAAATATTACAGGATACTATTTACAATGGATTATGAAACAACAGTGTAGCAAGGTGTTTCCCGCATTACGGGGGCATTACTTTATTTGCCGAAAAAGAGTAAAAAAAGCAAATAAGGGTCTGGGGTCTAAGAAAAGAGAGGAGTGGGAGATGTAAACAAAGGCGGGACTTCCTGTGATCAGTTATCGGATAGGCTGTACACCTTGGATGGGGAAACAAGGGAGGGACCCTGCGGCCGGGAAAAGGGGATTAAATATCATGCTACCTGTAATGATGGGTGTGCCTACCCAGCTAGGACACCTGCTTTTGCAAAAGTGCTTTTTAATAAAGGAGTGCTGCTTGTATTTGTGGTTGTCCGCTTACTCCATTTAAGTAACAAGGGGTGAGCATTTGTCACACTTCCATCATCAGCGCCTTCCTTCCTTCTCTTTTCCTTCATTCCTTTCCTTCCTTTGATCCAGCATCAGTTCCTTCCTTCCTTCCTTCCTTCCTTCCTTCCTTCCTTCCTTCCTTCCTTCCTTCCTTCCTTCCTTCCTCCTTTCATTCTTTCCTTCCTTCCTCTTGTCTGTCCTCCCTCCCTCCCTCCTTCAAAGAGACACTCCCAACACCTTGCTTGATCAAGAAAGTGGCTCCTGCTGCTGGAATGGCCGATTTCCCTGAGAGAAGCCGTGTTCTACTTCGTATTTTATGTTTTGCAAAATGAGTGGAGGTGTTCCTGGTGCCTTCCTCTGTCTAATCTCTCCCTCAGGAGGGTGAAGGAGAGAGAAAAAAAGGGAGAATGAAGACATGCTAAAGAGGAAAGGAAAGGGGAGGAAAGAGGAGGAGAAAAGGAGAGAAGAAAAGGAAAAAAGCGAACTTCTGCCTGCCCCAAAGCCTTTAAAAAAGCAGAAAAACCTCCCCCTCTCCCTCCTGGGGAGGGAAGGAGCAGAAGGCAGGGCTCTCCTTGCCTGCACTTAGAGAGAAAACCGGAGGGATTCCCCCCCCCCCCCGAGAGGAATGAGAACCGCCTCAGGCGCCTCTGTTTGCCCAGAGGAGCCTCTTTTCCTCTCCTTAAGGGGGGGAAATGGCTTCCAAGTGAGCCCCCCCATCGCCCCTCCCCACTGCACAGGCACAGTGACACCCCCCCAGGCCTTTCCCCCCCCCTTTTTGCTCAGCACTCGGAGGGGAGAGGGAGGGAAACAGGAGAGCCTATAGAGGTTTCGGCTACAACTGGACACAGTGAAAGAGGGCAGACGGCACCACAGGAAAACTTAACAAAGAAGCTTCAGGCAGCCAAAGGAATAATATCTCCCCCCCCCCCCCGTTAATTTATTTATTGAGGAGGCACAACCTTTCATAGATATTGAGGAGTAGCAAAGCTAATATCAGCCTCTGAGGCTCTTGTATTTGGGGGCATCGAGAGCCAGGTTGAAATGTGAACATTTTAAGGGCATGTTTCGAAGCTCTTATATCCCACGTCTGCAATGGGACAGAGAGTGGGGTGGGAGGAGGGAGTAAGTAATAAAATTAACTATTGCATTGAATATGTACTAGACAATTGATTTTTTTTTTTTTAAAAAATAAAGTTAAATCCAAAACGTGCACTGGATCCCAACTCTCCAGTCGGGTGCAGCAGCAGAACAAAATGCTTTCTTAAATGTCCGGTCCTGTTTTTGACTGTGGCACAGGACCTTTGGGCTCCCGACACACACGCTCGGGGCGCTTCCGTTGACCGAGGCATCTCGGTGGGGCAACCAACCATCATCCTCCACAGTCTTGGCCCAGGAGACAACGGGATCCTTACCTGGAGAGACCTCGTTCCCAGTAGGAGGCCCTCGCGCAGAGATCTCGAGCCTCGATCCAGAAGATCCCATGCTCTTGTTGGGGGCAATACGGGGTCACCTCCTCAAGGGACACTGGAAGCGGGAAGGAGAAAAGACAACCTAGGTTTATCCTCCACCCCTTTCCCGACGTGCAGGGAGACTCTCCTGCCCTCCGTCCCCCAAACACTCCCGGCCGGGACGGGGGAACCGGCCGACCCCCGAGAGCCCTTGGCTGGATTGAACAGGAACGTCATGGGGATGAAGGAATGAATGTGTCGATTTCAAGGGCTGCCACTCTAAGGGGTTTCCGAGAATGAGGGGCCCTAAACACCCCCAAGACCAACACTCGCCCCACAAAGAGGGTTTTACCACTTACAGAACTTATCTTAGAAAAAAGGATCATCCTCCTCCCCCAAAAGGGAATCCAAAAGGCCCCATTGGGTGGGTGGGGGTCACCCGGAGAGTCGGCCTGGAGGAGGAAGAAGAGAGGGAGGGGGGAGGAGACCCCCCCATAAGGAAGGAAAGCAAAAAAGGAAAAGGTGGGGGGTCTCTATGCAGGAGGGGGGAAAACAATCACCACCCGAGGATGATTCCCTTGCACACGCACGGATCTCTCCCCCAAAGAAGAAACCGCGCGCCCCTCCCCCAAGGAAGAGGAGGAGGAAAGGGGGGTCCCGAAACGAGGGTCCTTCTTTCAACCGGGGGGGGGGAGGACTTTGCTTTGCTGCGCGGTCCCTGGGCAGTGGGGGAGGGGCCGGTAATGTGCATGTTCGGAAAGCCCCCCCTCCCCACAACACAACTCACAAATACACAGACACACACACACACCGACCCCGCGCTCCTCCTTCCAGGTCCTCCCGCGGGAAACGGGCGAGGAAGATTCCACCGGAGACCATAGAGTTGGGGGATAGAGAGAGAGAGAGAGGACGGCAGGCGCCCGGCTTCCGCTCAAGGAGGGAGAGGAGGGGCCCCTCTACCTCCTTCCCAGCTCTATGGTTCCCCCCCCCCCCAGGGTTCCCTGAATGGAGATGAATGGGGTGGGGTGGGGAGGGGTAGTAATTAATAAGACTAATTAGGAGCCCCTCCCCGCCTTTTCTCTTTCTTGGGGAAAGGGGGGACCAGAAGGGCAGCAGGCGGAAAGACAGAAGAGGGGGCACTTTAGGGGGGGGGGTTGGGGGGACCCCAGGTTTTGACCTGAGAACAAGGTTTTCGGGGGGGGAGAGAAGGAGAAAGCCCACCCCCCACCCCGACCCTCTTGTTCTTCTCCAGGATCCGGGGGAGGGCTTGGCGGAAAAGCTCTTCCCGGCCCCCTCGAAGGAAGGAACCCCTGCCCGTCTCTCCGTGGGGTGGGGTGGGGGTCGCCGGCGCCATCCTCTCTGGGGTCTCCCCTCAAGGAGGCCACCCGGGGGGGTCGTCCCGTTGCACTGGTCCAACTGGTGCGCCCGCTGCACCCCTTCCCGGAGAGCTCTGGTGGGGCCGGCCGGAGGGACTTCGTGTGGGGCGGCCCTTGGAGACGGTTCGGAAAGTTCAGCCGGTGCAAAATGGAGCAGCCCAGTCGGGCGGCTGACTGGGACCAGTGCCAGGGAGCCCCTCACGCCCCTGGGACGGCAACGGCAACTGGCCTGGCTCCCAGTCCGTTCCGGGGGCCCTTCGTTGGCTCCAAAAGCCCGACGTGGCTTCGGTCCAGGCGACCCGACGGACCCAGACCACCCCCCCCCCCGCCCTTCTGGGGTCTCAAGAAGACAAGGCTGAAGGGGGGAGACTTCGAGTCAGTCTGCAGACTCTGGCTCCGCCCAGGGAAGAATGGAGACCCAATGAGAACTCGCTCCTCTTGCGCGTCACCTGTTGCTGGGCGGAAGCCCTCCAGGGCTGGTCTCCTTATGGCCTCTATGAGGGGGTTGCCTGGCAACTCAGCGAGGCCCAGGGGAGAGGCTCTGTTTCCACCCAGAAGACAATGGAGGCCCAATGAGAGCTCGCTCCTCCTCCTGCTCCTTCCGCGTCACTTGTCTCCGGGCAGAAGCCCATTCTTTTGGGAAAGCTGGCTGGGCAAGAACCGCCGTTCCCCCCCCATCTTTCTTCCCTAACCAGGCAGGTTTCTCCTCTTTCCTACCCCCCCACCCCCGTCCTCTTTCTTACTGTTTTCTCCTCTTCTGCTTGGCTCAGTTACTTACAATAGGATCCCCTTATCCGTTTCCTCTTACCTAGTTTCTCGAGACTTCCTCAAAAATCCCTCAAATCAGCGGGATCATTAACTGAGGGTATATAATTATTTGCAATAGCAGCATTATTCAATCATCTTCTCCTTGCAAAAACAGCACCTACCTGCTATCTCAAGGGGAATTTCCTGAAATTGATGATTACAGTCATCATCATCATCATGTGCTATCAAGTCAATTGTGATTAATGGGGGAGTCCTTCTGAAGTGTCAGTTTAGAACAATGTGTCCCAACCTGGGGTCCCCAGAGGTTTCTGGACTACAACTCCCAGAAATCCAGGCCAGCACAGCGAGCGGTGAAGGCTTCTGGTGGTTTGAGTTCAGGAACATCTGGGCACCCCAGGTTCAGAACCACTGGTTTAGAAAGAGACAGGAATGCTGGTCCAGAAAAGGAGCTTCCCTCCTTGGGACAGTAACTGGGCCCTTTCGGTCACTTTGATCTCGGGAACAGAAAGCCATCCATCAAGAGAAGAGACAGAAGGGCAACTCCTGAGCGGGATCCACCACTCCTTGTCCTTATATTGTGTCTGGAATGACTTTCTCTGAGCCTTGTAGGAGGGAAGGACTTTGAAATAGACAGTAGCACTCTCTTGATGTTTGGTTCCTGACACTTGTTGTCGCTCCTTTTGGTGTCTGATCTAAAATCTCCGATCTTTGTGCAGATCACTGTGTGCTGATTGAGAAAACAGGTGCACAAACTCAACAAAATGGCACCAAGGCAGATCTCTGGATTGGAAGGAAAGATGGAGGCAAGTCCCCATCTGCATGTATTCAAAAATTGGTATGAATCATGAGATGAAGGGGATTGCAATTCTGAATAAACAGTTGGAGTTTTTTAAAACCTTATTTGCTGCTTTCTAGCTTGTTTGTCTCTGAGGGTTTCTAGGCTGGGAGTAGCTGTCAATCTGTCCAGCATTAATCAATAGTTCCCTCCATGGTTCTGAATTCAAAGAGAGACCCACCTGTCTCCTGAGAGTTCTTTTTCCTCAGAGTCTGTTAATATCTGAAGGCCTTAGGAATGGACCTCAACAGATAGGAAACCTTGACATCTGAGTGTTCAACCTGGGGGCAGGCGGTGCATCATGGCCTCTCCCATTTTGAAGAGACCCTTGTCCAGCAGGCCAAGGTAAAGAGGCAGTCCCGACTCCAGCAAAATCAGGGAGCTGGACAGGGGACAGATTGAATTTGTCTTCAGTGTGGAAGGGATTGTTGGTCTCGAATTGGCCTTCTCAGCCACAGTAGACGCTGTTCCAAGCCCTCCATTCAGAGCATGTTACCATAGTCGCTCGAGACTGAAAGATGCCTAATCTGAAAAATCTGTTAATATCAGTTGATGGTGAATGTCTGTAAAAGTACACAAGAAGCAGAGTGGTTAAATGCAATCATGTTCATTATTAGTTTGTTGTTGATAAGTAAATGTGTGTAGGCATCCTTCAGTCTCGAGAGACTATGGTAACGTGCTCTATATGGAGGACTTGGAACAGCGTCTAGTGTGGCTGAAAAGGCCAATTCGAGAGTGACCATCCCTTCCACACTGAAGACAAATACAATCTGTCACCTGTCCAGCTCCCTGATTTTGCTGCTTTCGGGACGGCCTCTTTTCCAAGTCCTCTAAATAGAGCACATTACCATAGTCTCTCAAGACTGAAGGATGGCTACAGGTTTTTTGTTAAAACTTGTATCTGTTATATGATACCAGTCAATGTTTTTATAATTTTGACTGTGCCTGGAGTTTTTGAATCATCATCACCATTATCATCCTCATCCTCCCCTCCATGGGCACAGGCCTTGTTGAGGCAGAGGGACTTGCATGCTTCAGTGAGGTTGAGAGCTATGCTGAAGGGTCTCCCAAGCCAGACAGGTCTCAGCTGAGAAGCCAGACCAACTGTGTCCACGAACCATCAATTAGGATGAGAGGAAATAAACAGAAATCCATACCGAATCAGTCATCACCCAGGTCAACAAGGACCGTGTCAGATGCTATAGCCCCTGGGCATCTGGTAACAATGTTGAGAATTTCTTCACATTTCGGGATGTAAGCAGAGTTAGGAAGTATCAGGTTGCAAAGACACTAAAACACTGGGACAGTAAAATTCAACTTAGTCTATTTACAAATTTATACAGAGAGCATAGATTTCAGACATTCAACTGGCAGCATGACATGACATGATACATGATATAGAAATAAATGATCTGACTTACAGTAGATAACATGTCCCCTTTACACATGTCTTTTATACATCTAATGACCAATCACAATGTACATTACATCATTGGACATTACATAAGATTACATCATTTTCTCCAGCTGCACAATATTAAACCTTGGTACACACCGGAATCCACTTTGTACATGACTCAGGTTATATCAGCCATTCTACTTTTTACTGTACAACATTATATTTAATACATTTTAAGATAAAAAATCTCAACAGACAAATGAGCTACAGGGCTCAGCAGACCCTGTTGAGGGGCCAGGATGGCTGCTGCAAAGCTACTGGAACAACATAAATGCAAAACGTGGACCCTCACCGAAAATCGAGAAATTATGAAACCCAACAGCCCGTGGTTTTCAAAAAAAGAATGATGGAAATTTGGAAAAGGCAACACCCAAGTAATAACATAACTGAACCAGATTATGGACCAGAGAAGGTTTATCATCCAGAGTAAAGTGTTTTCAAAACTAGTATTAGGCATCCTTCAGTCTCGAAAGACTATGGTAACGTGCTCTGTATGGAGGACTTGGAACAGCGTCTAGTGTGGCTGAGAAGGCCAATTCGAGAGTGACAATCCCTTCCACACTGAAGACAAATACAATCTGTCCCCTGTCCAGCTCCCTGATTTGGCTGCTTCCTTGACTGCCTCTTTGCCTCAGTCTGCTGGACAAGGGTCTCTTCAAATTGGGAGAGGCCGTGATGCAACGCCTGCCTCCAGGCTGATGTCAGGGTTTCCCATCTGTTGAGGTCCATTCCTAAGGCCTTCAGATCCTGCTTGCAGATGTCCTTGTATCGCAGCTGTGGTCTCCCTCTGGGGCGATTTCCCTCCACTAATTCTCCATACAGGAGATCTTTTGGAATCCGACCATCAGCCATTCTCACGACATGCCCAAGCCAATGTAGACGTCGCTGTTTCAGTAATGTATACATGCTAAAAATTCCAGCTCGTTCTAGGACTACTCTATTTGGAACTTTGTCCTGCCAGGTGATACCAAAAATGCGTCAGAGGCAACGCATATGGAAGGTGTTCAGCTTCCTCTCCTGCCGTGCACAAAGGGTCCAGGACTCACTGCAGTACAGGAGTGTGCTCAGGACACAGGCTCTATAGACCTGGATCTTGGTATATGTCGTCAGCTTCTTATTGAGCCATACTCTCTTTGTGAGTCTAGAGAACATGGTAGCTGCTTTGCCAATGAGTTTATCCAGCTCGACATCTAGAGAGAGAGTGTCAGAGATCGTTGAGCCAAGGTACACAAAGTCATGAACAACCTCCAATTCTTGTGTGGAGATGGTAATAGAGGGGGGTGAGTCCACGCCCTGGCCCATGACTTGTGTTTTCTTCAGGCTGATTGTTAGTCCAAAGTCTTGGCAGGCCTTGCTAAAACGATTCATGAGTTGTTGGAGGTCTTCAGCAGAGTGGGCAACAATGGCTGCATTATCGGCGAAGAGGACGTCCCGCATGCATTTCAGCTGGACTTTGGTCCTCACTCTCAATCTAGAGAGATTAAAGAGCTTTCCGTCTGATCTAGTCCAGAGATAGACACCTTCTGTTGCAGTTCCAAAGGCGTGCTTCAGCATGACAGCAAAAATGATCCCAAAAAGGGTAGGTGCGAGGACACAGCCCTGTTTCACTCCGCTTCGGATGTCAAAGGGATCTGATGTTGAACCATCAAAAACTACAGTGCCTTTCATTCCCTCATGGAAGGACCTGATGATGTTAAGGAGTCGAGGTGGACATCCAATCTTGGGAAGTATTTTAAAAAGGCCATCCCTGCTAACCAAATCAAAGGCCTTTGTGAGATCTATGAAGGCGACAAAGAGTGGCTGTTGTTGTTCCCTGCATTTCTACTGCAACTGTCTGAGGGAGAATACCATGTCAGTGGTGGATCTATTAGCTCGAAATCCACACTGTGATTCTGGATAGACTCTGTCTGCGAGCACCTGGAGCCTCTTCAGCACAACACGGGCAAGCAGCTTCCCTACAATGCTGAGAAGAGAGATGCCACGGTAGTTATTGCAGTCGCCCCTGTCTCCTTTGTTCTTGTACAATGTGACGATGTTTGCATCCTTCAAGAACCTCTGGAATCAGCTGGAGTAGTCCCATGGAAAGATCCCAAGCCATTTCCCTCTTTAACAGATCACCCACCTCTGAGTTCTCATTCAGTCCTTGCTAATTTTCATCCACCTGTCAATGAAACGTTTCCCACATCTCACTAAGGTTTAGGGCTTTCCTTTGGTTGGCCCCCTTGTTTTCAAAACAAGTGCCTTACAAATACCGTATGTTGGGGAGTGTTGGGCCGAGTACGTAGAGGAACTGGTCTGACTTCCATTTGGAGCTGCTTCAGCATCCTCATAGCTTGGAGATAGAACGAAAGATGGACAGGCAGCCCTCATCAGCTTTTGGGAAGAGAAGTGTGCTGGAGACAACAGGTGTGCTTCTCAAATGCTGCTAAAAAGTGTTTTTCTATTTTAGCCGTGCACACCCGAGCTTGTCATGGTGGGATACTGAACGGAGCATAGTTCACACGTCTATATCACGTTTTCAACCCACAATGACAAGAAGCTTCAGTGGGTCCCAAATGCAGCAGCCAGATTGCTGGCTTGAGCTGCTCACAGGGACCACAATACCCCCACATTGATCCTTTTAAATATTTGTATATTTACCATTGAGAGCTTTAAATATTTTCTTTTAATGATGTAAACCACCCTTGGGTCCTTTCTAAGGAGAAAATATTTCAAACAAAGAAATAAATGTAGCAGAAAAGGATTAGCCAGCTCTAACTTATTGATGGAAATACGAGTAAAAAAAAACAAAAAAACCGGAATCCAGACTTCACGCTTTGATTTCTCAGCAATGTTGTTATGTGCTCTAAGTAACGGATGTCTCTGTCACTTATTCGGTCAACTTTTATCCACGTAAGGAACCATGAAGTTTGTCTGTTGTTTCCTTGGGATCTTCTCAAATCTTACTCCCAAAGCAGGTGTGTGATACGGAGGGAATTTCCCACATTCCTGATGTCTTCAACATTTCATATGTGCTCCACTGTCATTCAAACCCTTTCCACACACCACAGACTTTTTGATGTATCCTTAAGTTTCTGCTCAGACGGAAGCTGTTCCCACATTCTTTGCATTTCAAAGGTTTCCTCTTTGTATGAGATCTTTGAATAGAAAGATGACTGCTTTTATTGAAGGTCCTCCTACATTCCATGCATTTCAATGGCCTCCCCCCTGTGTGATGTCTTTGTGGTTTCTCCCGTGTGAGTCCTTTGATGTAACCTAAGGACACCACTGCGACTAAACCTCTTTCCACATTCCATTCATTTATGTGGCTTGCCCCAGTGTGAGTTCTTTCATGTGACCTAAGGCTACTACTCCAACGGAAGCTCTTTCCACATTCCATGCATTTATGTGGTTTCTCCCCAGTGTGAGTCCTTTGATGTAACCTAAGCTGACCACTGCTACTAAAGCTCTTTTGACATTCCATGCATTTATGTGGCTTCTCCCCAGTGTGAGTCCTCTGATGTAACCTAAGGTGACCACTCTGTCTAAAACTCTTTCCACATTCCATGCATTTATGTGGTTTCTCCCCAGTGTGAGTCCTTTCATGTGACCTAAGGTTACTACTCCGACTGAAGCTCTTTCCACATTCCATGCATTTATGTGGTTTCTCCCCAGTGTGAGTCCTTTGATGTAACCTAAGGTGACCACTGCGACTAAAGCTCTTTCCACATTCCATGCATTTATGTGGTTTCTCCCCAGTGTGAGTCCTTTGATGTAACCTAAGCTCACCACTGTGACTATAGCTCTTTCCACATTCCATGCATTTATGTGGTTTCTCCCCAGTGTGAGTCCTTTGATGTGACCTAAGGTGACCACTCTGACTAAAACTCTTTCCACATTCCATGCATTTATGTGGTTTCTCCCCAGTGTGAGTCCTTTGATGTGACCTAAGCTTACTACTCAGACTGAAGCTCTTTCCACATTCCATGCATTTATGTGGCTTCTCCCCAGTGTGAGTCCTCTGATGTAACCTAAGGTGACCACTCTGACTAAAACTCTTTCCACATTCCATGCATTTATGTGGTTTCTCCCCAGTGTGAGTTCTTTCATGTGACCTAAGGTTACTACTCCAACGGAAGCTCTTTCCACATTCCATGCATTTATGTGGTTTCTCCCCAGTGTGAGTCCTTTGATGTAACCTAAGCTCACCACTGTGACTGAAGCTCTTTCCACATTCCATGCATTTATGTGGTTTCTCCCCAGTGTGAGTCCTTTGATGTAACCTAAGCTTGTCACTGCTACTAAAGGTCTTTTGACATTCCATGCATTTATGTGGCTTCTCCCCAGTGTGAGTCCTTTCATGTGACCTAAGGTGACCACTCTGACTAAAACTCTTTCCACATTCCATGCATTTATGTGGTTTCTCCCCAGTGTGAGTTCTTTCATGTGACCTAAGGTTACTACTCCAACTGAAGCTCTTTCCACATTCCATACATTTATGTGGTTTCTCCCCAGTGTGAGTCCTTTGATGTAACCTAAGATCACCACTGCGACTAAAGCTCTTTCCACATTCCATGCATTTATGTGGTTTCTCCCCAGTGTGAGTCCTTTGATGTAACCTAAGTTCACCACTGCTACTAAAGCTCTTTCCACATTCCATGCATTTATGTGGTTTTTCTCCAGTGTGAGTCCTTTCATGTGAACTAAGGTGACTACTCTGACTAAAACTCTTTCCACATTCCATGCATTTATGTGGCTTCTCCCCAGTGTGAGTCCTCTGATGTAACCTAAGCTCACCACTGCGACTAAAGCTCTTTCCACATTCCATGCATTTATGTGGTTTCTCCCCAGTGTGAGTCCTTTGATGTAACCTAAGGGCACCACTGCTACTAAAGCTCTTTCGACATTCCATGCATTTATGTGGTTTCTCCCCAGTGTGAGTCCTTTCATGTGACCTAAGGTGACCACTCTGACTGAAACTCTTTCTACATTCGATGCATTTATGTGGTTTCTCCCCAGTGTGAGTCCTTTGATGTAACCTAAGCTTACCACTCTGACTAAAACTCTTTCCACATTCTATGCATTTATGTGGTTTCTCTCCTGTGTGGGTTCTTTGATGTGACCTAAGGTGACCACTCTGACTGAAGCTCTTGCCACATTCCATGCATTTATGTGGTTTCTCCCCAGAGTGAGTTGTATGGTGTATATGGAGGCTCTTGCTCTGACTGAAGCTCTTGCCACATTCCATACATGGATACAGTTTCTCTCTTGCATGTGTTCTTTGATGTCTACTGAGGTGACATGCATTTACGTGGTTTCTCCCCTGTGTCAGTCCTTTCATGTGAAGTCCATGCATGGCCATTCCTATTTTCAATTCTCTGTTTTCTTGCTTGATTGCGAGTTCCTGCCCAGGTTTCCCCAGATGTTCCTGGGCAATTCTCCTTCTCCAGTTTATCATCTGGTAGATTAGAAAAAGAAGAGAAACAAGTACTTCCAAAATCTGCAGGAATAAGGAACGATGTATTCCGGCTCCGCTTGAGTCACGGAGGAGGAAGGAAAGACAGCCAAGAAGGTGAGGGAAGAGAATCAGGGAGGGGATGAGGCCGGAACGGAGGATGTTCCTTTCGGCTTGAGGTTGCAAGGGCTCTTCACTGAGGGACCTTTTGGAGGGAGGAGTAATGAAGGGAGGATCATTTCCACATCCAAATAAGTACATCAAATTCAAAGTATATTAACTTTTTTACCTTCTCAAATTCTCCTCATGATTGTACTTACATTTCCAGAAAATTAGAAAGGAATTTCTCAAAGTTCATTAAAGAGGAAACAAATAATTGAATTAAAGGATTGTTTAGCAAAAATGAATAACAAGAGGGGAAAAAGGACAGTGTTAGAAAGGAAGAGTAAAAGTGGATGAATGTGATGCAGCTAGATTATTGGACTCGAGAACGGGTAAAGAGCAGTTAGTGGTAGATTCCGGGAACTGACAACATCTGCAGAGATTATTATTCAGAGGGAGAAGAGAAAGGACAGGTCCATGAATTGGATGGGATGTAGAGTTTATAAAATGCTGTTATGGGTAGAGAATCATCAGGAATTTCTGAAAACAGTATAGGAAACAGAGATGGTCAGGGAAATAGGTACTGAGGTAATAGAATCTTAGAACTGCAGAGCTAGAAGAGAAGTAAACTCCCAACCTCTGGCTCCAGAGTTAGATACCTAAACCAATGTGTATGGAAAGGGGGGGGGAGAATTTGATAAACCACATCTGTGAGAATAAAAGCAAAAATTTAAACATTGAAATTGAGAAGGTATTTGACCCAAGCGAAATTAAATATTACAAATTCTAAATGCTGCATATTATAGTAGTACCTCAGTTTACAAAATCAATGTATCCTCCAGGACATTACATCATGCGAAAAATACATAAACCGGAAAGCAGGTTGCCATAGCGACGGTGGCGGTGCTACAAACCTCCAGGCGCAGGGAAACTTCCTTCACAAAGTGAAAGAAACGGGGAAAAAGAAATGTAAACTGAGGCATTATTTCGAACTGATTTCCATTTGTAAACCAGAAATTATGTAAACCGAGGTGTACGTAAACAGAGATACTACTGTACCTCAAAGGTAGTGTTCTCGGAAGTGCTACCTGATCCTGTGATCAGGTTCCTTGTCAGAGTCTGATTGTTCCTTAGTTTTGGCGGGAAACGACAAGAAAGAAGGTTCTTTAACAATAAACTCTTTATTAATTAGGTTTCTCAACAACAGCCTCTATGGGATCAACATCTCCCCCTCTTCCATTGTCAAGAAAACATCTACCACCTTTCTGCCCGTCTTTCCTAACTCCTCCCCCTTTTTGTCTCGCCTTCAGCTCTTTCACTCTTTACATAACTTCCACTACCTCTCTATCTCTCTCCTATCTTTTCCCTCCTCTATAGACATATGAGGGGACTGCTCACTCTCTCTCTCTTCTTGTCTTTTATCCTCCGGGTCACACACACCCCCGACGAGTGGGCAGTCCTCTCTTTGTCCAGGTCTTCCCATGTGCCCTGTCGGGAAAAATAATCAACCTTACCATGTGTGCTCCCCTTTTTACATTGCACCTGGAATGCAAAAGGTTGTAGGCTTAAATACCATCTAGTCAAGCTTGCATTAGAGTCCTTCTTTCGATTTAACCATTGTAGAGGAGCATGATCAGTCATCAGAATAAAAGATGCTCCCAATAAATAATACTTCAATGTTTGTACTGCCCACTTCACTGCTAAAGATTCTTTCTGTATAGTTGCATATTTTTGTTCCCTATCAGTCAACTTTTTGCTGATCTACATCACTGGATATTCTAGGCCTTCTCTCCTTTGTGCCAACACTGCTCCTATGCCCCTATCAGAAGCATCGGTTTGCACCAAAAAGGGCAAATTGAAATCAGGGGCATACCGACAGGGTAACTCGCTTAACACTTCTTTTAGTCGGTCAAAGGCTCTTTGTTCTCGTTCACCTCATCTTTTTTAGTCATTTTTTTCTTAGTGATTTCAGTAAGAGGTGCTGCCACTTCTGCAAAGTTAGGTACGAACTGTCTATAATATCCGGCTAAACCTAGAAATTGTTGGACTTCTTTTTTAATCCTGGGATCTAGATCTTCACCTTCCTTTTCTGGCATATTTTGAAATCTCAGCATTTTCTCTGCCCTCTCCATCTCTAGAATTATCAATCTATCCTCATTTTGTCTTTGATTCTTTTGTATTGTCTGTAGCTCTTCTTTAGTTTGGTTCAGTCTGGCATCAGTGCCTTTCACTTTTTCTTCTATATCTTGTGTCCTCGTTTTGATTTCTATTATCTGTTGTTTCATATCTGATAATTCCATTTTCATGTCCTTCATTTGATCTGTTAAATGTGTGAGGCGTTCATTTATTTGTTGAAATCCTGTGGTTAATAGATTTTGAATATTGGTTTGCCAGTCTTTATCTGAATCTTGTACTGTCAATTTTCCTGGGCCTGCTGCCTGAGCAGGAGAGGTTCCAGGCGTCTGAAGTTTTAATTTTTTCGAGGCCATTTCTACTCACTATTTATCCAAAAATAAAAGCCCACTAATCAACAACCTCGCCTACACCTTCCTCCAGACTTTGCCCAATATTACAGCGTATGACTCAGTTTTTAACCCAGCAAGTTATACCACCACCATAATAAATTATTCCTTCTTATCATAAATCTTAACAGCGTTATTATATCTGCAACCTCTGCTTTAGTTACCATAGTCCAGCAAGAAAAGTCCAAGTTAGATACACGCCCAAAGTCTCAAAAGTCAATATTCCACAATTCTCAGTGATGTTCCAGATACCAAATTAGGGCTAGGAAAGATTTCCTGCTTTCCCACCTCAGTATTCTTACAGTTCTCTTCTTAATACGATGTTATATGCTGGGGTTGACATTCAGCTTTCTTCCAGTAGGTGTCCTTGTAGCCCAATGTATAGTATATCCTCCACTGTGAATCCAATCCACAACTCCAGTCCTGATTTTCAATTACTCGATTCAGTTTACAGCGTAACCTCCGAGAGCGGATTTCCTCCCTCCGTAGAAATAATATACAGTCCGAGCAACTAACACACTCTTCTAGTAAGGAATCTGTCCAATTCTTTATGGTAACAGCATAAACTCAGTCCATATTTGCTTATTTCATCAAAGAGCTTTTTCAGGGTCCGCTTTATTTTATTTTCTCTTCACCTTTAGCTACTGGCCTTAACCGGCTGCCAGGAGTTAGTTTCGCTTTGACGTGGCAAAGCAGCAGAGCCGGTAAGCAATAACTCGCCGCTCCTCTACCTCTTTCGGCCTTTGTCGTTTTACAGGCTCATTTTTAGCTTCAGGGCTTCAATTTTATTTGTTGTTGTCAGTTTTTTACTGTAATCCTCCGTTCTCCTCTCCTCCGGGATGATTGGGTTACTCACAGTTAAATGTCAAAAATGGCTCCTATATTCGGTCTGTGCTCAGTGATCTCTTCCGACAGAAAAAATGATGGGCCGCTGCCTCTCATTCCTTCCTCCGATGCTCACTCACAACTCAGGAGGGCCTCTCCTGGCCTCTCCTGTGATCCCTGTTGTCATTTGGGACCCCCCAGACCAGATGGTTTCAGCTTTTCCCAAGAGCTATCCCCGAGAGCAGCTGAACGGCACCGCGACGAAGCCCCGCCTCTCCAGGAATAAAGTCTTAAAAGACAATAGGCGAATTGGACATCTAGTGAGTGGAGCGTGCGTTCTATATCTGAAGAAGGTTGAGGAAACAAAGTTGGCAGTGTCAACGGTTGATTAAGGTGGAAATCAGTAACAACCTTCGGTAAAAATGAGACGTCAGGATACAGAACAACCTTGTCCTTAAAGAATTGAAGATAAGGGACGTCAGAACGGAGAGCTGCCAGTTCACTTGCCCTTCTTGCAGATGTAATAGCCACAAGGAATAAAGTCTTAAAAGACAATAGGCGAATGTCACAAGAGGCCATAGGCTCAAAGGGATGGCGCATAAGAGCGCGTAACACGAGCTGAAGAGACCATTGAGGTACAGGAGGTTTGACAGGCGGTCGGATATTTGATAGACCCTTCAAAAAGGATTTGAGAGTCGGGTGAGAAAAGAGACGCGCTGAATCAGAGTCACGGGGTTGAAAAGAGACAATAGCTGAAATGTAGACTTTAAGGGTAGACAATGTCGCGATTTGACCCTTTTGGATCCCACACCTCTGGAACCTATGTGGCATTGGACCCACTCGTGCCTTGGCCTGTCCACCTAGACTCAGACCTCAGAGCACACCAGGGCAAAACTAAACTCTTTCCTTTCTTCCACTGCTGCCACCAGGAGATCCCTAGATCCCCATAACTCCTTTTTAAAGAATCAGGTCCACTCTTTAATGAAATAGAAAGATCTTTAGTTTATTTGCTTATTTGTTTCAGCACTTCAACATTCAGTTCTATTCCTTCTCCCTTCCAGTCACTGGTCAATCACTTCTCAGATCTCCTACTATATTTTCATCAGTCTAATCACAATCACATAAATCTCTGAACTCTCTAATCAAACTCCTTCCAAAACTCTGATCTTCCCTTTTTCCCCCTCAGGCTCTGCCTCTTATACTCTGCCCCTTGGCTCCGCCTCTCAGCAACATAAATATGCATGACTCACTCTAACTAACCTGAGCCATGACCACATTTAAAGGAGAACGCTACAGACCTCCCCCCTTACTTAGGTTTGTTTGGGAGGGAAAACACATTTTTCCTCCTGAACAAACAGGTGCAATTGCTTAAACTTTTTTTTTTCTCATAACATTTTAACTTTCACATTTTTACTAAATCTCAACCAAATACCTTACCTTATCATTTAATAATCAATACCATACTTTACCTTTTCATCTACTAATCAATAATATACATTACCTTATCATTTAATAATCAATACAATACTTTACCTTATCATCTACTAATCAATAATATACCTTACCTTATCATTTTACAGAATTTACAATCAATACATTTACACAATTAATTACTGGAGAATTCTAGTCCATTTTGGTTCTTTTTGAGAGTTCTTTAAGTCATTCTTCTGGTCTTCTGGACAGCGCATCTGCCACAATATTGTGAGATCCCTTTATGCTCTTTATCGTGAAATCAAAGTCTTGCAGCAAAAGAGCCCATCTCATCGATTTGCTGTTAGTCTTCATGGATCTCAGCCACAGCAATGGCGAATGGTCAGTGCATAAGGTGAATTTTTGCCCCCAGATGTAGGGTTTAAGTCTTTGTAGGGACCATAAAATCGACAGACACTCCTTTTCAATCGTAGCCAGATGTTTCTCCCTCGGCTGCAGTTTCTTACTGATGAACATCACGGGGTGCAGAGTTCCTCCTCCGTCAGCTTGGCACAGCACTGCTCCCAGTCCGATGTTCGATGCGTCAGTGAAGATGGTGAATTCTTGGGTGAAATCAGGTGCGATGAGGACCGGTCCAGTTGTCAACGCCTCCTTCAGCTGGTCAAACGACTGCTGGCACTTAGGTGTCCAACTGATGTTCTCCGGCTCCCTTTTCCGAGTGAGGTCCGACAATGGCGCAGCGATCGCACCGAAGTGAGGGATGAACCTCCGATAATAGCCCGCCAGACCTAAAAAGGAACGGACTTGCTTCTTTGAAGTGGGGTTTGGCCACTTGGCAATCGCCTCAACCTTAGAGTCCAGGGGTTTGATAACTCCTCCACCCACCAAATGTCCAAGATATTTAAGCTCCGAATCTCCAACATGACATTTACTGGCTTTTACCGTTAAGCCGGCTTCCTGGATTCTTTGAAGCACTAGGCTTAAATGCTCCTTGTGCTCAGCCCATGTTTGACTGAAAATACCTATGTCATCCATGTAAGCTACAGTGAAATTGCCCATGCCCTGTAAGGTCCGGTCTATTAGTCTTTGAAAGGAAGCAGGACCATTCTTTAACCCAAATGCCATGACCCGGAATTCGAACAACCCTAGGGGACTTCGAAAAGCGGTCTTCTCCTGATCCTCAGGGTGCATCGGAATTTGCCAAAACCCTTTGGTCAGATCGATGCATGTTATGAAATTGCATCTACCTATGAGCTCAATTAAGTCATCCAGGCGTGGCATGGGATAGGCATCTGCCTTGGTGACATGGTTTAATTTGCGGTAGTCCACACAGAATCTAATGCTACCATCCGGCTTGTCAATAAGTACTATGGGTGCAGCCCAGGGACTCTCTGATGAGGTAATTATCCCTGCCTTTAACATCTCCTGGACCTCCCGTCGTACTTTCTCGACATAATCCCCAGTGATCCTATAAGGGGTAACAGCTATGGGGCTGGCATCCCCAGTGTCAATTCGGTGGACTACTCCTTTGGCCTTTCCAGGTTTGTTAGTGAAGAGGGTGTGATACTTCTGCATTATCTCCAATACCTCTTCTCTCTGTAGTGGGGTAAGGGAGTGGCCTAGATTTACCTCCTCGGGATTAAATTGTCGTTCCCCTCTCCCTTCCCAGCACATGAGTTCTTCCTTATCGCTAGGGTCCTCTCTAATAGCGTATAGGGTCCATTGATTTCTTCGGTAATAGGGTTTGATCATGTTAACATGTACTACCTTGCGACCCTCATCCCCTTTCTGGATTACATAATTTATATTATTCATTTTTGAAATTACCTTATAGGGACCCTCCCAAGCTAATTGTAGCTTGTGTCCTCTGACTGGCCTGAGCAAGAGAACTTCCTCCTCCGGCCCAAAAGTTCTTTCACGGGCTTTCTTATCGTACCATGCCTTCTGTTTAGCCTGGGCAGCCCTCAAATTCCTCCCAGCCAACTCCAGAGAATGTTGCAAGGTGTTTTGCAACTTATATACATATTCGACCACTGACTCTGGGTCACTTTCTCTATGGTCTTCCCAGTTCATGCGGAGCAAATCTAAAGGTCCGCGCGCCTCTCGTCCTAGCAGTAACTCATAAGGACTAAATCCCGTGCTCTCTTGAGGGATGCTCCTATAAGCATATAGTAAGGGTTGTATTTTGCAGTCCCAATCATTTGGGTTCTCTGCTACATACGCCTTAATCATGCGCACTAAAGTGCCATTGAATTTCTCAACTAGCCCGTTGGTCTCTGGATGATATGGAGTCGAATTGATTTGGGTAATTCCACAAGCCTTCCATAACCTTTTGATCAGTTTGGATGTGAAACTCATTCCCAAATCGCTGACTATCTCACTGGCAAATCCCAATCGGCTCATGTAATTGATTAGGGCATCTGCCACGGTGTCAGTTTCCATGTTGCGCAAAGGAATTGCCTCGGGATATCTAGTGGCAAAATCCATTATGGTCAAGATGTATTTATTTCCCCTACGGGTGGCATTAGGTAAGGGACCCACTAGATCAATTCCCAGCCTTTGGAACGGTGTAGAGATGACTGGCAGAGGACATAATTTGGCTTTGGTCCTGTCCTGCCCAGTCCCTCGTCTCTGACAGACATCACACGTTTTACAGAAACAAGTAATCTGTTTGCCCATACCTGGCCAAAAGAAGTTCTGGCCAACCCGTCTTTTGGTTCTGGTGATCCCCATGTGAGCTCCAAATAAACTGCTGTGAGCTTGATTAATGATTTTCTCCCTGTATTTACTAGGGACCACTAATTGCTTTCGGGGTTCCCCTTTTCCTCGGTATGGAGTAGCTAACGTTTCCCTGTACAGCAGGTCTTTGGTTAAGCTAAAGCTCTCAGGGCACTCAGGAGACAGTACAGTGGGAGTCCTGGCAGCTTCAAAGCAAACTCCCAAGCTAATGTCCTCCTTCTGCTCCTGGGCAAAATTGTTATTTGTTTTGGGATTCTGTAGTAGCATGAGTTCTGCCTCAGCCCTATCAAGCTGGGTTGCCACGGTAACCGCTCCACCTAGGCCTTTCTCTGCTACAGTATCGGTTCGAGCTGCAGAGGGTGAGTTTTGACCCCCCTTTGAGCGGGTAAGCACTAACGCACTCTTGACATGCTCTATTAAATCCCAACCAAGGAGAAAAGCTGCTGGTATTTCATCTGACACAGCTACTTGCCACTTTCCAGACCAATTCTGGTATTCTACTGGTATCTCAGCCACTTTTAAAACCACGGTTTCCTTCCCAATTCCCTTTAAAGACATTTCTTTGCCAGGAATAATGTCATCCTGGGCTACTAAATCGGAATGGACAATGGAGATTTGAGATCCTGTATCTCTTATTGCAATGTACTTCTTTCCTTTCACAACTATCTCTTCACCTGCGTTTCTGAGAAGAGTCTGGTCATTGCTGATATAGAAACAATGGACTACTTGGGCTATAGGAATATCTTCCTCCTCATGGTCAATAGAAGTGGTGGTGGTTATGGGATCAGGTCTCTGTCTACTATTTTCCTCCCCTGATTCCACTTGCTTGACACAATACACCTTTTTGGTTAGAGAATCATTTCTCTCCAAGTTGGGGTATGGTTGCCTACACTGGAATTGTAAGTGGCCTGGTTGCCCACAGTTAAAACATTTAAAATTCCTTTTGTCATTCTGAGGTACTTTGGAGAACCGTGCTTCAGGGTTTGATGTTTTTGGCGGGCTAGCCCTTGGCAACTTTGGGGAAGTCCCGCCCTGACCTTCTCTCTCAGGATTCCTGCTGAGGTAATTTTTATTAAAAGGCTTTTTATAGTGATTGTCCCAGTTTGGTTTATTTACTCTCAGCTCTGAAAATCTAGGGTTCCTGTAAGCATTAATCAAATCAGTTTGTTCTCCCGCTTCCCATAAATTTTTAGGATTCTTGTCCCTTACTAAATACCGTAGTTCTCCAGGTAATAGGGAGTAAAACTGTTCTAGCCCAATTAAATCCTTCAACTGTTCTAAAGAAGTGATCTCCTCTCTTTCAATCCACTTATCCAGAGTCTGCGCCAATCTAGCTCACAACTGAGAGTACGATTCATCCTGCTTTTTAGAGAGAGAGCGAAATTTCCGCCTCAGGTGTTCAGAGTTCAGACAAAATCTTGAATAAACCATCTTTTTATATGCCTCAAAATCTCTTGCCTTCTCGGGATTCATCTGGGCATATATTTCTGCCAGATCTCCGCTAACCTGCGCTCTTAAAACCATCATTCTATCCTCATTTCTGATTTCAAAGTCATTGCAGGTGCGTTCAAAAGCAATGAGGAAGGATTCAGGACAGTCCCCTCTTTTGTACTGGGGAAACTTCTTCAAATCTATCTTTGACAGGATTCCACCTCCCCCACTGTTGTTATTATTAAGATTATTGTTTAGAGCAGAAATCTCTAGCTGTCTCATCTGTAGTTGAAAATCCATTTCCCTTTTTCTCTCTTCCTGTTCAAATTGTCTGGCCTCCTTCTCAGCTCTTTCTTTGCTTTCCTGTTCAAATTGTCTGGCCTCCTTCTCAGCTCTTTCTTTGCTTTCCTGTTCAAATTGTCTGGCCTCCTGCTCAGCTCTGAGCTGTAGTTCCTTAAATTTAAATTCCCTTTCCAGTTTCCATTTCTCAAATTCTTGAGGGCTTAATTCCTTATTTCCCTCCAATTCCTGAGGTAACTCTTCAGACTCAGGACTCCCCCTTGTGGCGTGTTTGGGAGGCATCTTTTCTTTCTGGGGTGATTAGAGCAGCGTTCACAATTTTTTTAAAAGGACCTGTTTTTCTTATTTTACTTCCAGTTACTGATATAAATTTTTCAAGCCTTTTCTTTTAGTACTTTCCCTCAGATCTGCTATGACCTGGCTTCTGCCTTATCCACAGCGCTCTCCTATCTCAGAGCCTGGGATTTTACAGTAAGCCCTCTGATCCTCAGATCCTGAGGTAAACTCAGAAATTCCCTCTCAGAGAATTCAAGCCTTTTCCTTAGGTTCTCTCCCTCAGATCTGCTATGACCTGGCTTCTGCCTTATCCACAGCGCTCTCCTATCTCAGAACCTGGGATTTCACAGCAAGCCCTCTGATCCTCAGATCCTGAGGTAAAACTCAGAAATTTCCTCACAGAGTCGTTCCCTATCTTAGACCCCCCTGATCTGGGTTCTGAGGCCCCGCTACTAAGCTTTTCCCAAAAGCTCTAGCAGGAACCAAACCTCATTGCCACAGATCCTGTCTAAAAGGTACCCTTGACTCAATAAACTCTTTTATAAAGGCTTCACTGGATTTTTTCAATAGGCTTCACTGGATTATTTCAATAGGCTTCACTGGATTACTTCGTTTCCCGCCGCTGGACACCAATGTCGCGATTTGACCCTTTTGGATCCCACACCTCTGGAACCTATGTGGCATTGGACCCACTCGTGCCTTGGCCTGTCCACCTAGACTCAGACCTCAGAGCACACCAGGGCAAAACTAAACTCTTTCCTTTCTTCCACTGCTGCCACCAGGAGATCCCTAGATCCCCATAACTCCTTTTTAAAGAATCAGGTCCACTCTTTAATGAAATAGAAAGATCTTTAGTTTATTTGCTTATTTGTTTCAGCACTTCAACATTCAGTTCTATTCCTTCTCCCTTCCAGTCACTGGTCAATCACTTCTCAGATCTCCTACTATATTTTCATCAGTCTAATCACAATCACATAAATCTCTGAACTCTCTAATCAAACTCCTTCCAAAACTCTGATCTTCCCTTTTTCCCCCTCAGGCTCTGCCTCTTATACTCTGCCCCTTGGCTCCGCCTCTCAGCAACATAAATATGCATGACTCACTCTAACTAACCTGAGCCATGACCACATTTAAAGGAGAACGCTACAGACAATGCCAGACCTGCATCAAACAAATAATGTAAGTATGAAAGTAGGGTTTGAAGAGAAACGGGAGAAGTTTGTAGTTCTCTTGGTTGAGCAAACTTTATAAAGTTGTTCCATTTATATTTATAAAGGAGGTTAGTGGATGGCTTTCTAGCCTTGTCCAAGACCTCCTGGATTAAGGAATGAGCCTCCATGCCGTCAGATGTAGTGACTGCAGATCCAGATGGAGGATGTTGCCTGAGTTTTGGGTGAGTAGATGCGGAATCAGTGGTAGCCTGAGAACATCCGAAGCCATTGCCCTGAGAGTGGAAAACCAAGGTTGACGAGGCCACCATGGAGCAATGAAGATAGCCTGCGTCCTGAGCTGTCGAGCTCTGACTAAGGTCCTCTGTATGAGCGGTATTGGAGGGAAAAGGTAAAGAAGACTCTTCTCCCATTGAATCATGAAGGCATCTCCGAGCGAGCCCTCGCCCCTGCCCGCACGAGAGGCATACTTCCTGCACTTCGTGTTGTTTTGTGTTGCAAACATGTCTGCAGTGGGATAACCCCACCGATTGCAGAGCATTAGGAAGGTGTCCGTGTTCAGTTCCCACTCGTGGGTCTGTACCGTCAGTCGGCTCAGCTTGTCTGCCAGCTCGTTGTCGTTCGTGGAGACATGAAGAGCCATCGGAAAGACATGGTGCTGGTAGCACCACTCCCAGAGGTGTATTGAGAGATACAGGAGAGACATGGATGGTGTCCCTCCCTGTTTGTTGATGTAAAACATGGTCGCGGTGTTGTCGGTGATCACTTGTACACCGCGACCCTGTATCAATGGAAGGAATGCGCGGAAAGCTTTTATGACCGCCAGCATTTCTAGGTGATTGATATGGAGATTTCTGTCGTGATGGGACCAGAGGGCATGTATCCTGTATGGACCGCAGTGTGCTCCCCAACCTGTGGGACTGGCATCTGTTGTCACTTGAACAGAGAGCTGTAAAGGTCGAAACGGACGGCCAACCAGATGTGGTAGGAATGTCCACCACCGGAGTTGTTTTGCTAGTTCCGGGGTGACATGTAGTCTTTTTCGTGGGCTGTCTTGAAGGGGGTTGAAGAGAGTCAGAAACCACGCCTGAAGGGAGCGCATTTTCAGATGTGCGTGTGTTACTGCAGATGTTGTGGAGGCCATGAGGCCGAGCAGATGCTGAGCATGATGAGTAGAGATCTTTGAGTATGGACGAAACTTGTGAACAGCTTTGTGTAGCTTCAGTATGCGGTCTGGTGGAAGAAAAATCCGAGCCCTGATGGAGTCCAGTCTTGCTCCTATATAGTCGGCCACTTGGGATGGAATCAGATGCGATTTCTTTACATTTACTGTGAGGCCGAGGTTTTGAATTGCCCTCTGTTTGGATGGAGACACCACCAGCCAGTCATCTATATAAGGGAACACCTGTATGTCGTTTAGGCGGAGAAAGGCTGCTATCGGAGCCATGCACTTCGTGAAAGTGCGAGGAGCTGTGGACAGTCCGAAGGGGAGGGCACAAAATTGGTAGACGGAATTTAGAAAAATGAAGCGGAGATATTTTCTGTGACGTTGATGAATTGAAATGTGAAAATAGGCGTCCTTTAAATCTATAACCACAAACCAATCTTTTTGTTTTAGGAGATGTACAATGGATTCCAACGTGACCATCCGAAAACGTCGTGGATGGAGGTAAGTATTTAGAATTCTCAAATCCAAGATGGGCCTGATAGCGCCATCCTTTTTTGGTACGGCGAAGTAACGGGAGTAAAACCCGTTGGATATGTCTCGATGTGGTACTTGTTGAATAGCTTGTTTTTGGAGAAGAGTGAGAACCTCCTCTTCTAGAACAGGGTCGAAGGATGTAAGCTTGATTTGTCCTAGAGGAGGAAATTCTATAAACTCGAGACGGTAGCCGAATTGAATGATATTTAAGACCCAAGTATCTTTTGTGATACTGGTCCAGTTGTGGAAGAACGGAACTAAACGAGTGGTTTGTGAGAGTCCGGATAGCCTTGCGTTTGAGTCAAAGGTACTGCTTTGTTTTCTTGGCAGGTGGACGGTATGATTGACGTCTCTGTGAAGATGCTTGTGGTCTGAAAGTCTGAGCAGAAGAAGAAGCCTGGAAGGATCTGTTTTGGCCCTGATGCTTGAAAGTACGGTAAGATTGGGAAGATGGCTGTTGGTATTGCTGTTGAGGATATTGTCTACGCCACTGAAATCTTTGGTATTTAGGTTGCTGATGGATTGTGTATGACTTGGCGGTTCTCTTGATTTTGTGTAAATTTTCAAGTGAGTCATCGGTTTTTTCGTTAAATAGATCCTTGGCATCGAATGGCAGATCCTCGATGCGTGTCTTAACATCTTCTATAATGCCTGAGGATCTGAGCCACGCGTGACGTCTCAGAGTGATGGCAGATGTTAGCGTTTTAGAGGCTATGTCCGCTGAGTGGCGGGAGGCCAACTGTTGATGTTTTGCAACTGTAAGGGCTTCTGCATAGGTGTTCAAAAAACCCTGTCTTGTGTCGTCTGGAGTTGCCTCGAGGGCCGGAAGAATCCGTGACCAGAGTTGTCTTTGGTACGCCCCCATGGCCGCCTGATAATTCGCCACTCTAAGTAAGAATGTGGTGAAGGAATATATCTTTCGGCCTAATACATCTAATTTGCGTCCTTCCCTATTTGTAGGAGTGACGTGAGCTTTTCCTGATGATTTAGATGAATTTGACTGAACAATTATGGAGTTAGGAACAGGGTGCTTAAGAAGAAAATTGGTTTCATCACCGTGTGTGCGGTACAGATTTTCAGTCCTGCGAGCCACTGGTGAGGATGTAGAAGGCTGGTTCCAGGACTCCTTAATGAGTTCCATTAAGGCAGGGATAAAGGCCAGACTCAGTGGCGAAGATCTCTCTTGGTTGATATCCCCGAACACCAAGTCTTCTTTGGGGGGTGGAGGCTGTTCTGTTTGAAGTTTAAGCATCTTGGACATCCTAGAGATCATCTGGACGTAGGAGGAAAAGTCTTCTGAAGGTGAGGATGGGTGTGGGTCACCAGCATCTGAATCAAGAGATTTTCCTTCCACAGGGGTCTCGCCTGAGTCTCCAGAGGAACCCTCGTCCTCTTGGTCTGTGGAGGCAGAAAAGAACACCTCTTCCTATTCCGAATGCGAAGGTAAGTATTTGGATCTCTTAGATTTCTGCTTAACAATGTCACAACCAGATGTTTTTTGGGTATGTCATGAACAGTCTTTAGGTTGGGCAGTCTTCGACACCGACTTGGAAGTCTTAGTCTGCCCAGCAGCATTCTTAGCTATTCCTTGGTGTTTCGTCGCATGGTGAGTGTCGATGTCAAGAACCCGTCGATGGCGAGGCGGAGACGGGGAAGAGGAAGATGAAGAGGAGTCATAAACATAACGAACCCTCTTCCCTCTACGATAATCCTCCGAGCTCGACGACGAGTCAGTGTCGGTCTCGTCACGTCGAGGCCGACGGTGCGAGCGCCTGCGATCGACTTCAATGTATATCGGATCATCATACTTAGATTTTTTATGGCGTCGAGATGACCGAGGTAAAACACTGACCTCATGTCGAGAAGATAGGTGTCGATCCGTAGAGAGATGTTTTCTCTTTGCCGTCCTTTTTCGAGGTGGAGAATTCGACCTCAATGAAGACAACGGCGACAGAAGCATAGGTGACGCCCGCCCAGTGGAAACAGGGCTATGATGGGCAGAAGCCGAGCTAGAAAGAATAGTCTCTTCTAGCTGGCCTGGGCTCGGTGAACGATCGAGCCCGGTAGGTAACGCCTCTAGCTGCCACGGAGGAAGGGAAGCAGCTGCCTCAGAAAAAGATTCCCGGTCTCGAGAGGAATCTTCAAGAATTGGCGACGGCAACGACGCCGAAATAGGAGGAATATGTTTACGGTGCTCTTTAGATTTCTCCTTCTTATTTTTCGACGTCGTCTTTTTTTGTTTTAGAGAATCTTTCGATGCAGTGCCGGAGGAGATCTTCGACATCGAGGTAAGTGACTTTTTAGTTGTCGAGTTGGATGACTTTTTAGAAGATTTGTCGACCGCCCTCGACGTTGACAAAGACGGTGAGGGAGCCGCTGTTACGTCCGGGCGTGGGGTAGCTGAGGGAGTAGATGCTGTTTCCATCTCCGACGGCTTTGATGCCGAAAGGGTTTTGTCCCACAAGAAGAGTTTTAAACGTTGCTGTCGAGCCTTAAGGGCGGCTTTGGTGAATTTCTT
Organism: Intellagama lesueurii; assembly: GCA_037013535.1. Lineage (NCBI taxonomy): Eukaryota > Metazoa > Chordata > Lepidosauria > Squamata > Agamidae > Intellagama > Intellagama lesueurii. The sequence goes on from JBAJHW010000118.1 coordinate 58,278, forward strand.
GCAATGTCTACAGGATTGGGGTTGGTGGGAGTCCCCCAGACAAAAAAAAGGCAGCGGTCGTGATCATCCAAGAATGGAAGCTTTCGGGAACACGACACGCACCTACTGAAGGGTCCAGAGGGGGACATAAAGTAGTAGAAAGAAAGGGGGCAGCAAGGCACTCACGTAAAATTTTCTAAAGCCAAGTCTGAGAAAATCGTATCCAAAATGAGTCCAAGCCAAATTGCGCGGGAAAGTGCAGTCCGAGTCAGTACGAAGACAAATCACGGAGCGAAAGAGCAATCAAAACCAGTCCGGATCAAGGGGTAACAGAAAGGCAGAAAAGGCAAACAGTCCGATTCAAAAACCAAAGAAACCTTTCAAATGTGCTCTAATACCGAGAAGTTCCTAGCACCGTGGTGGTAAAATGGAACTGAGGACTGAGGTGGGCGGAGCATACGCTATGGGGTAACGTTCAACTTTGTTACTTTTTACAAAAGCTCTAGAATATTCCGAGAAGACCAGCGCAGGCGCTGTCTGAACCCAATTGTGTGCATTCACAGAGGCCACGAAGAAGAACAAGAGTGTTTGTATGTCCACCTGCTGATCTATTCAAAGGCCCCACTATATCTAAACCTATCCGGTCAAAGAAATGGTCTACTAAAGGCATAGGTATTAATGGTGCTCTGGGTTTGGGCTTAGATTGGGTAAGCTGACACTCCTTACACGTCTTGCAATATTCTTCTATTTCATGGTTTTTCCTAGGCCACCAAAATCTCTGTAACACCCGAGGCGCCATCTTCTGGGCGGCTAAGTGTCCTGCCATAGCAAAGCAAAGCAAAGCAAAGCAAAAAGCAAAGCGTGCTGCTTATATACCGCCCCATAGTGCTTCAAGCACTCTCTGGGCGGTTTACAAGTTAATTATGCAGGCTACACATTGCCCCCCCAGCGAGCTGGGTACTCATTTTACCGACCTCGGAAGGATAGAAGGCTGAGTCAACCTTGAGCCGGCTACCTGGGATTGAACCCCGGGTCGTGAGCACAGTTTTGGCTGCAGTACAGCAGTTTAACCACTGCGCCACGAGGCTTTGTGTCGTGGAATGTCATGAGCCAATTTTAATAATGCCGTCCTCCATTTTTGAGGAATGACTAATTGTTTAGTCCCTTCCTTATTAATTCCGTACAACAAGCCTTCACATATTTCAAACCCCACCTCTCCAGATTTAACAGAACCCTCTTCTTTCACTTGTTTCAAGAAATCAGCCAAAGTGGATCGTCTTACTGCCATAGCCGGTTTGTTCTCATGATGCCCCATCTAAGAACTCTTCTGCCTTATTTACCCCAGAACTCCCCTTGCATCCTTTCTTTAAACTGTATCAGCTCATGGGCCCCCACCCAGTCTTGGCCTAACAATATCTCTTTAGCCAGACCGGGTACTACCCCCCACTTTTAATCTTTTTTCCCCTGATATCTCTACCTCGGCCCAAGCAGTGTGATAAGCTTTCAGGTCTCCATGAATACATCAAATCATCATATTCTCCCCCAACCGTGCCTCTCTTAGGTTTTTGACCAAAGTCTTTCCACAACCTGTGTCTACTAAAGCCATCTTTGTTTCCCCATTAACATATGCCTTCATCTCCCATCCAGTTTGTTCCGAACCCTGAACCTGTAGGATGTTCGGGTTTTGGCCAACCCAGGAACAGTCTACGCCAGGGCAGTCTCATCGATGGTGTCCTTTGACTCCGCACCGATAACCCATGTCCTTAGCATCTCTTCCTCCTTGCCAATTAGGGTGTGCCTCATAGATCCGATCATCTAGAGTCACCATTTTCTCTCGTCCTCTATTTCGTTCGTGTATCAGGGCGGGGTTATCTCTGTTGTTTTCCTCAGCAATGCAGAAGGTCCTCCACTAGATGGACTGCTTCCTACAAATCCCTTGGATGGATACGTTGAACCCAGCAACGCATATTACCACTCAGCGTAGTCACTAATTGTCCCATTACAATTAAATCTAGCAATTGATCTTTTGTCTTTTCTTCTGGTCTCAGCCACCGAACCAAGTAGGATTTCATCTTCTGCGTTAACGATCTTGGATGTATGCCTGGTTTTAGCCTTAGATCTCAAAATCTTTTCCAATAGGCTTCTTCTGTTAGATTGAGTGTCTGTAGAATAGTAGATTTCACCTTCTCATATTGCAGCGTTTCATTAGGGGACAGCATGTCCACCACTTCTTGTAAGACACCCGACAAACAAGGAGTTAGGATCAGATCCATTGCTCTTTTGGCCACCCCGCTGCAGTTGCCACTCGTTCAAACGTGTGTACGTAAGCCTCAGGGTCGTCTTCGGGTGCCATTTTCTGTACGCGTATAGGCGCTGGTCCCGCCACCCAGGGGTTCTTTATCTGCACCCCCGCTTTAGAACCCCTTTCTTCCTCATTTTTTAATATTTGTCCCATCAGCAACTGTTGTTGTTCGGATAACATGTCTATCAGTCTTTCTTGTCTTTCAATAGTTTGGTGTAACCTAAACAATTCCGCCCTTGGAATTGCCCCATGTTGGGCGCCATTGTGATCAGGTTCCTTGTCAGAGTCTGACTGTTCCTTAGTTTTGGTGGGAAACGACGAGAGAGAGGGTTCTTTAACAATAAACTCTTTATTAATAGAATTTATTTTATTTATTTCTTATTTGTTATATTTATATCCCACCCATCTAGTCATTTGACTACTCTGGGCGGCATACATCAGGCAAAAAACAATTAGAACTCTTAGGTTTCTCAACAACAACCTCTATGGGATCAACATGTCCAACACCAACAAGAACATCTGTCCGTAACAACGGTAAAATCTCTTCATAACTTTCTTTCTTCAACGGGGAGCATGTCCGAATCATTCCTGGTCTGTTGGCTTTCTCAAACAGCCACTCCTGACACCCGGACAAGACGGAGGTTCTGAGGGTGGGTGCCCCTGTGGTTGGTGGCTTGGATGACTCTCTCTCTCATTTGGGGAGGTGGCCTTGGCCGCTAAGAGTGGGGTTCGCAGCTTGGGGATCCATCTGGACCCGGCGCTTACCATGGAAACGCAGGTGGCGTCGGTAGTCCGCTCCGCCTTTTTCCATCTTTGGCGGATTGCCCGGCTGCGGCCCTACCTTGATATGGGGGCGCTCACTACCTTGGTGCATGCGCTCGTAATCTCAAGATTAGACCACTGTAACGTGCTCTACGTGGGGCTGCCTTTGAGGTTGATGCGGAAACTTCAGGTGGTGCAGAATGCGGCGGCCAGACTCCTTAGTGGAGTGAGAAAATACCAGCATATCTCTCCTATTCTGGCTGCATTGCATTGGCTGCCCATTCGGTTCCGCATTGACTTCAAAGTTTTAATGCTTACTTATAAGGCCCTAAACGGTTTAGGACCTCGATATTTGGCGGAACGCCTACTCCCACCAAGGTCTACCCGGATCACCCGTGCGAGTCAGGAGGTGAGGCTGAGGAGCTTGACGCTGAGGGAGGCCCGTAGGGAAAGAACAAGAAATCGGGCCTTCTCGGTGGTGGCTCCTCGCCTCTGGAATAATCTTCCTCCGGCGATTCGTGCCACCCCTACGCGGTATCTTTAAAAATCAATTAAAAACATGGATGTTTATACAGGCCTTCCCTCCAGTCAATACCTGATCTTTTTATCTTTTCTATTTATCTTTATTTTTTGTTTTATAATTGTTATGGAAATTGTTTTTGTAATAATTTTGTGATTTTATCTGTTGTTTTATGTTGTTTGGAAGCTGCCTAGAGTGGTCGCAAGACCAGATAGGCGGGGTATAAATGAAATGAAATGAAATAAATAAATAAATAAAAATAAAAATAAAAATAAAAAAAAATAATAATAATAATAATAATAATAATAATAATAATAATAATAATAATAATAATAATAATAATAATAATAATAATAATAATAATAATAATAATATCGTCCTGCCACAGGGATGACGAGACCTAAAGTTGGTTCGCTGTCCAACTCTTCCAAGACAGGCAGGCACTCGATGTTATTTAGTGCCTTTTCGGTTACTACAGTCTCTCTGTAATATATCTCAGAGTAGTGCTGCAATCTCTCTAGATTGAGAGCGAAGACCATCTTGGTTTGCAGCTATGAAGAAGGAGGTCCAAGTAATGTAGAAAAGATGGAGGAGAGGATGTGTTAGGGAGCTTAGAGCTTTTGCCAGCTTAGAGAGTTTGCGAATGGATTGTGCTACGTGAAAGAAAAGTTTACGGAATGTAGCATGGTAAGAAGAAGGAGGGGCGGGAATAGCCCACCATAGCTTAGATCTTTAGTATTTCTTATTTTAATAAGAAAAAGCAGCTTTATTTAACTATTGTAATCTTTGGACATCTTATTATGACACTGCTTTTGCAAACAAACGGTTTCTATGAATCTTTATTTTCTTAATAAAAATTAATTATAAAAACTCATTGAAGACTAGTGTCTTGAAACAGTAGGGTTAGACTTAAATCCAGGGGAATGGAAAAGGTCACTCACTAGCTACTATAGAGAAGTCCTATTAAACTGAGCTGTTGTGAGTTCTGAGGAACCACAAAGCCCATGTTTAAGTACTCTCAAAGTACTGAGTAAAGTGAAGTCTTCTTTAATGGTCAGGCTTGTCCATGGCACAGATGCTATGCACTCCTGGGGCTTAAGGACTTACCCCTCAGTGCAAAGGTGACAGATTTGTGGCCAGAGTGACACCCTGCCCAAACTCCATACTCTCCTTAGGGAGACTTGGACGTCACAAGCCCAAGCCAGCAAAGAGGAGAAATGGGACAAAGGAAAAAAGGGGAAACGCCCCTGTTGGACATGAGGGGAAGAGAAAAGGAAGGAGATGAGAAGTCAGAAGGACCAGGAGCAGAGAGAGAGAGAGAGAGAGAGAGAGAGAGAAGTGGAGGTCAGTACGGTAGAGGTGAAGAGAGTAAGATATTGTATTCTCGAAGGCTTTCACGGCCGGGATCTGATGGTTGTTGTGGGTTTTTCGGGCTCTTTGGCCATGTTCTGAAGGTTGTTCTTCCTGACGTTTCACCAGTCAGAGTTCCTACTCCAGTCCTCTGAAGATGCCGGCCACAGAGACTGGCGAAACATCAGGAAGAACAACCTTCAGAACACGGCCAAAGAGCCTGAAAAACCCACAACAACCATCAGATCCCGGCTGTGAAAGCCTTCCACAACAACCATCAGAGTAAGATATTGCTAGAAGGGTGGGAATGATTCTGGGCGGAGAACCCATGGATTCATATCTGGGAGAGGATGATGATACCTAGAGGCAGGAAGGGGAAGGAACCATCGCTCAACCAGGAAATATTTTCTGCGGGGCAAACGGGAGAGAAGAGGATGGAGCCGAAAGAGAAGGGAAGAACGGACACAAAAAGCAAAGGAGAAAAGAGAGACTGCAAAACGGAAGAACCTTTGCCCACGCGGGGGTGTGGAATTGCCTTCCTAGAGGAGACGACGGGAGGGGGGAGAGCGGTGGACTGAGGAGACGCTGCCCCTCTTGCATCTGCTGGTGTCAGCCCCAAGGGAAGCCCCACAGAAAGAGAATTACGGTAGTCTATTCTTGAGACTCTCTGTGTGTGGACCCATCCAGGGAGAGACAGGGCGTCCAGGCAGGGGCCCAGCTGCGCAATCTGTCTAAGAGGGAAGTAGGTGGATCGGACCACAGATGCCATCGGGTTCTCCACTGTCAGCGATGGCTCCAGAAGGACGCCCAGCATGTGTTGGGAACCACCCAAATCACAGACATCAGGGGCACCCAGTTGGAGGACCCCCCATGTTTGGGTTCAGCCTTAGTCTATTGTCCCTTTTATCCTTCCAATGAAGGAGAAGGTGGGAGCAGAAATGACGTTCCCTGTTAAGAAATTATCATCAGAGTCCAAAGTACAAAATCCCCCACTCTGGCTTGTCTGTCAAGGGGAAACAAGAAAGGAGACTTGAAGGGGAACCCCCCACACACACACCCCAAATCAGGATGGCCAAGGTTTGCCTCTTATCAACAGGACCTGGCCTTGGTGAGCATGGGGTTGGGGTGAGCAGGATTGAGATCTTTAAAAAAACAAAACTAAATAAAATGCAAAGAAAAACATACCCAAAACACCACCGCTCTGCACATGTTCAGAGAGGCAGTATGGTGTAGCGGATGGAGTACCAGACTGAAAACCAGGAGACCTGGATTCAAATCCCTGCTGAACCAGGGAAACTGAGAGGAAAGTGTGTGTGGCAAGGCTACTTAAGCCACCTCTTGAAATCTCACTTACCTTGCAAATGTTGGAGGGGGATCTGGGATTTGGCTTTTCGTTTTTGGTCCCAAAAGGAGCAAATAGACATCAACTCAGTCTCGCCCTTCCTAGGAGAAAAGAAAAAGAAAAAGATCAGCCTGGAGGCTTTATGCATAAAGCAAATAAAAAAATCTTTCCTTGCAGGATGTTCCTTCGTCATGTTTATATTGAATGGGGCTACATCCCCATCTCTCTCTCTTCTCCAGGCAGCAGAACAAGAGGAAGAGAAAGGCAGCCGACAAAGAAACCACAGGAAGGGAGGGAGGGAGGAAGGAAGGAAGGAAGGAAGGAAGGAAGGGAAGGAAGGAAGGAAGGAAGGAAGGAAGGAAGGAAGGAAGGAAGGAAGGAAGGAAGGAAGGAAGGAAGGAAGGAAGGAAGGAAGGAAGGAAGGAAGGAAGGAAGGAAGGAAGGAAGGAAGGAAGGAAGGAAGGAAGGAAGGAGCATCTCACGCTGGGCTCCGAGATCAAAGCTCCCCCATACCAGTGAGGAGGGGGCAACAGCAGGGAACCAGAGAGCAACAGGAACCATGCTTCCCACGGACACCTGCGATGAAAGCAGCAGCAAACAAAAGTGTATTTTTCCCACTATTTATTTAAAATATTTTTATTCCACCTTTCTCCTTTAAAGGGACCCAAGGCGGCTTACGTACATCATTAAAAGGCAACATTTAAAACTTAAAAACAGCAAGACTACAAACATTAAAATGAATCAAACCAAAGCTACACTAAGAAGGGTAAAAATAACCAACCTGTAAAAAACACGCCAGAGGCCCGTGCGATGGATGGAGCGGACCGAGGGTCGGAGTGGGCCCCCCGGTTCTCCCGGGACCCTTCGTTATTTCGGTCCCTTCGGGGATCCCAAGGCAGGGGGCGTCTCCAAAGGGGCTTTGCAAGCATTTAAATTAAAAGAGTTAGAATTTAAAGCCCAAGAAAGAGAAAGAGAGACTGCAATAAGGGCGGAGACTGCAGCCCAGGAGATTGCCCTGAGGGAAAAAGAAATGAATTTTCAGTTGGAAATGAGGCGAATGGAGCTAGCAGAAGCCCAAGCTAATAATAATAACAACACCAACACAAATTCTGAGGGGGGATGCTTATTGAAAGCAGACCTTAAGAAGTTCCCTATATATAGGACAGGTGATAACCCCGAAGCCTTCATGATCCTGTTCGAACGCTCGTGCTGGGACTTCGGTGTTGAAGGACCAGAAAGAATGGTAGTAATGAGGTCTCAGATTAGCGGTGAAATGGCCGAAATCTATGCCCAAATGCCAGAAGAGGTGGCTAGGGACTACCAAGAATACAAAAAGATGGTCTTCCTACACTTTGGCATCAATGCAGAAAATCTAAGACGGAAGTTTAGAGCATTGATCAAAAAGCCAGATGAATCCTACTCCCAACTGGGAGCAAAAATGACTAAATATCTTGACAAATGGCTGGAACAGGCAGAAGTTCAGACCCTAGAGGAAATGAAAAATATAATAGGGCTTGAACAATTCCTCTCAGTTCTACCTGGGGAACTGAGGTATCTGGTGACAGACAAAAAGCCGAAAAATATTAGGGAAGCCAGTGAAATGGCGGACCATATAACACATATAAGAAACCCAAGATATTCTGAGGTAAAAATTGGAGGAAAAACCTGGGAGGATAGAAAAAAGGAACCCAGAGAGTACCTCAGGAACCAACAGGCAGTTGGAAACCATTTTAAGGGCCAAACCTCAGAGCAGAGCCAGCAGAGATATAAGAACTGGGAAGGAAAGGGAGATAAGTCCCCAAGTTTGGAACAAAGAGTCTCTAGATCCTGCTTTGGCTGTGGGGAAAAAGGACACTTCATAGCTCAATGTGCTAAGAATAGGGAGTTTGGGCAACAAAAAGTGAATTTGCCTAAGAAAGTATACTGCATACAACAGAATAAAGCACCAACAGGGGCAGTTGAAGTGGGCGCCATAGCAACCCCAGTTACTGCTAGAGCAGAGAGCCCAGAACAACAAGAACAACAACTCCCAATAGCTAAAATTCTCCATTGTTATTTGATTGAAAATAACCAGGAACTTGTTAGATGTTCTGGGGATGAGATTTATATAAATGAGACAAAATATCTAGCTCTAAAAGACTCGTGCTCTCAGGTGACGTTATGCCATCCAGAAATAATCCCTCCAGAATATATATTGAAAGATGAAAGCCTAACAGTCAAAGGAATTGGGGCAGAGATAATTACGTTACCAGTGGCGAAAATACCGATAAAATATCAAGGGTGGACTGGGATGTGGAAAACAGGAATTACTGATCAATTACCAGCTCCATGCCTAATAGGGATAGATCTCTCTGAACATGTCAAGAGTGTTTTAGTGAATACGCGCTCCCAGAAAGAAAATAAAGAAATATCGGAAGAAATACATGAATTCCCTAATGAACTAATAAGAGGGAACGATGAGATAGCTGATTTAGTAACCATGAGGAATCCAAACAAGAGTACATTTAAAAAGGAACAAAAAGCAGATTCTACCTTGGAACAATACTTTAAAATGGTTAGCGAAGGACCAGTAAACCCTGAGAACCCCGAGAGGTACTTTGAGGAAAAAGACCTTTCATATAGGGAGAGCTTAATAAATCCCAGGGTTAGGGCATACACTGCAGGGAATCCCAATAATTGGGACCATAAATTACAACAATTACTGTACGCTTATAGATCTGTACCCCACGAAAGCACCGGGTTCAGTCCTTTCGAACTGTTGTTTGGGCGGAAGGTGCGGGGACCCCTAGATTTACTCCGACAAAATTGGGAGGAACTAGAGGAGGAGCAAGATCCTGAAACAGTAATTCAATACGTAGATAACTTAAGGAACACCTTGCAGAAATCTCTAAAGATTGCAGCAGAGAATTTACAGGGCCAGCAAAAGAAACAAAACCTAGGGTATGACAAAAAGGCCAGAGAGAGAACATTCAATCCTAGAGATGAGGTTTTGGTGTTAAAACCTGTCCAAGGAGATAAATTGCCAGTAAACGGGGCAGATTTTTGTAAAATAAAATCCAAAAGGAGTGAAATAACTTATATTATTCAGGAGGAAGGAGAAGCCGGACAAATAGTGGTACAGGTTAAGAGGATTGAACCGGACCATGGGAAAGAAAATAGTGAAACATGCACAATGAGACAAGTGCCCAGAAAGAAATATGAAAGGCAATACTGGGAAGGAAGAGGTATACTCTATAACTGGGAGAAAATAATAATAAGCTTTACTCTGCTCATGAAACTAATAATAGAAGCAAGAGTAAAAGTTTTAATAAGGATAGCAGGCTATTGGATAGGTATAGCCTCTCCTTTAGAAAATTTAAAAGTTAAAAGAAAAGCTGAGAGGATCCGGAGGTCGAGCGGAGGCCAGGAGACCGTCGGGAAGGTGCAGACTGCAGGAATGGCCGATCATGTCGTAGGAGGTCCAGAGTTCGGGAGGGACTACACCATCTTCGCTGACGCTGAAGAGTCCAGATTCGAACCAGGAGCCGTGCTGTGCCGAGAGAAGGACAAAGGGAACCTGCACCAGGTGGCTCTGAGCAACAAGAAACTCCAGGCAGGTGAGAGACATTGGCTTAACAACGTGAAAGCGAACTTAGTAAATGGAAGGACATTGCCAAGACTGAAGTCTTACGTGGGAGGGATGAGATTCATCCTTGGGACAGATTCATTTCCTCTCATGGAGGTACAAACTGTGAAATCCTATAAAAACAAGCTTGCAAAATGGACTAGGAACTTGCAAGATGTTGAATTTGAAATCCGCAGAAAAGGAAAGACTCACAAGATGGTTGCTGAAGCCTGGTCTCGAAGACTTAATAAAGAATAAACAGACAACAAAATGTAATGAAATGAAATAAAGAGTTCTATTTCTGTATAAATAAAAGAAAAAAAAAGAGAATGTAAAAATGCAATTGTTAGATGAAATAATGGTAAGCAATGATAAAGTATTATAGTGGGAAAAGTTTGAAAGTGTTGTAAATGTTGATGGAGTTTAAACGTGGTGAGTCTTAATGTGATTCAAAATGTAAAGTGAAAAATGTTTATTATTATATGTTGTGTGAAATATTACTAAACTGTTTTATGTTGTTCATGGAACAAACTACTTTAAGTTTTGCTCCCTGAAACAAACTTTTTAAGGGGGAAGGTGTGTGGCGAAATGCCTACAGGTGACGTCATTCCTGCCTGTCAGTCACAGGAGCTCTAGAGGGAGGAGCCAAGGATAGAGCAGGAGGGGCAGAACCAAGGAGACAGTTAGACAGACAGTTGGAACCTGAGAAAGAGAGTTTAGAAGTTGGAGCTTAGAGAGAAGAGAAGTATTAGAGTGATCTGAGGAGAGAGTTAGGGAAGTGAATTAAGACCAAGGTTATTAGAGTGAACAAGCAGGAATGAGAACACCTAGAATAATAGAGATATTAAGTGATTGAAAGTATATACCACAAGCCTGAATATATGCCCCGTCCTACCCAAACTTAATCAGACCCCTGTTACAGTGACTACGTGATTTACTTTGTGAAATGATTAATAATAAAAGGTTATCTGTTATTCACACCAACTGATTCTGTAGTTCAATAAACCTGGCAATTGGCAGCACATGTGTCTAACACTCAGAGGTGGTATTGAGATAATAATATCTGGTGACAAGTGAGAAGAAACAAGAGGGAGAGAACCTTTGTGAGGGCCACAACAAACACAGCCACAAGGGCGATCCCCCCCTCCGTGGGCCAAGGGCCCCTCCGTGTGTCCTGGGGTTGCCCACCCGGGGCGGGCCGAGTTCGGGTCTCAGGGCTTCTCTCGCCTGCTGGCCTCCAACCCCCAACCTCGCTTCGGCTTCGCTCTCCCCTTTGAGCTCACGGCCAACCTCAGAGGGGCTCGGAAAGGCGGCCACCGAGGGTGGGGGGGGGGGGGTGGGGGTCTTGGTGTTTGTTCTCCCGCCGGGAGAGGGAGTCGCCCCAGAAGGAGGAGAGGCCGGGTGGCCTTTTCCGGCCCTTCTCTCCTCCTGCCCTCCGGCTGTGGAAGGACCACCGGAGCCTCTTCCCAAAGCCCCCTTTTTGCTCCACCCCACGGGAGGCAGGAGGGCGAATCCCTAAAGAAAGAAGGAGCCAAGGGGCAGGTCTTTTGCAGAGCCTACGGCCCTGAAGGGCGCCTTTCAGGACCCAAAGCCCAGGCCCGTTTTGGCCGTGGGGGGAAGAACGACTTCCAAGAGGAGACCCGTTCCCGGGGAGAGGGATCTCCCTTTCGGCCTCCGCTCCAGAAAGATCCCGTGGAGGAAAGTCCACCGAGACCTTCTCTCTCCCGCCTGCCTTTCGGGAAAAGGACGGTCTGTGTTCACACAAGCAACGCAACAAGGGAGGGATCCGGTCAGCCCTCCTCTCTGCCGGATCATCCGGGAAAATACAAACACAAACACACACTCGCACAACACACACACAGAGACACACAGAGAAACAGACACACAGAAAGTGTGTGTGTGCCAAAGAGCAAGAGGTCCGGCGGACGTTCCCCCCCCTCGCAGGGAAGATGCAGGGAGGACCCCCCTCCCTCGCCTGCCCCCCTTCTCCTGCCCGCCTGCCCCCCTTTTCCTCTCCAGCCCCCCCTGGGACTTTGGCCCTTTAAGGGAGGGAGGCGCGCGGGGGGGGGGGCAAGAGATGGAAGGGAAGTTACTTTCTCGCGTTCCTTTCATCCCACCCCCCCACCCCCGCCGGGGCTGCTGCTGGCAGGATTCACGGGCCGGGTTGGGGTCTCCTTGCAGGGAAGGAAGGAAACTCCAGCCCCCCCCCCGCCCCGGTCGATGAAGCCCTCCTAGTAGGGCCTTGCAGGGGCGGGGGGGGGTGTCTCCCTCCCCGTGGGGGGGGGTCTCGGATCTGGACCCCGGAGGTCCTCTCCCTCTCTCCCTCCCCCCCCCTTGGAATCCCCTTCCCCCTCGAGGAGACCCAGAAGGAAAAACGGCCTTGCAACCGCAGGAGGCAACCTCGGCCGTGCCCGGAGAAGCAGGGCCCCCCCCTCCCTCGAGAGCGGCCATCTCGGCCCCCCCCCATGCAGATCTCACCCCCCACCCCCATCCCGACCGGCCCCTCCGTCGCCCCACCTCCGTCCCGGTCCCGATCCGGGAGGGGCCCGCTTCTCTCCAGGCGCCCTCGTGGGGAGGAGGAGGAGGCGGGCGCTGCAGATCCCCACTTCCGGCTCCCACCCGAATCGTCTCGGGGGGGGCCTTCCCTCCCCTTCGCAGCTCTAGGGTCCTCCCTTTCCCCTCTTGCAAGAACAGGGGGGGGGATGGCAGAAAGGACCGGCGGGGGGGGGGGGGCGTTGTTGAAGGGCAGGAAAGAGGAAAACGGGCTCCCCGAGTCTGTCCAGAAAGAGAGACAGAGTTCCCGTCACAAAAGAGAGAGAAAAGGAGCGTTTCGGGGCTCTCGGACCGGCCCGGATTGGGGGGGGGGGCGCCTCTCCTGCCCGAGGGAGACTCAGACCACCGCCGAGGAGAGAGAGAGAGAGAGAGAGAAAGGGGGCTCCAGGATGCTTCTGCCATCATCATCTCCCTCCACAACAGCCGGACTCTTCCTTTGGCCCTCGTCAATGCCACCTGCTCGCTTTCGCCTGCACCGCCCATCTCCCTTTTTTCCTTAATAAATAAATAAATTCCAACTGATGGGGGGGTCTGGACCGGGACAGGGGGCTCCCCCCGGGCGGGGGCTCGAACTGGTCTTCCAAGGGAAAGCCTCTTTCATGAAACCAGGAAACGCGGTCCAAGGAAACGTGGTCTGGGGCCCGTTACCCAAAAAAGGGTCTGTTACCCAAGGGGTTGGGGCGACCGTCCAAGAGAAAGATTTGGGGAAGCCTCAGGCGGTGGTGGAGAAGTCACCTCCTCCATGCAAGTCCCCCCCCCCTTGCTCCACAGTCTCCCTGTCGGGGACGCTGGAGCAGCAGCTTCTTTCTGCCAATGGGAAGGAGGTTGGACTAGATGCCCTTTGGATTCCCTGCCGGATCTCTGGTTAGTGGTTCCCAGCCTTGGGGAGCCCAGGAGTTCCTGGATGGCTCTTCCCAGAAAAACCAGGCCAGCAGAGCTGGTTGGGAAGGCTTGTGGGAATTGTGGTCCAAGAACACCCGGGTGACCCAAGGTGTGTGGGGGGGGGGGAGGACCCACTGCTCGTGGGGAAGGGCCTCTCCCTTCAACCCTTCAAGACCTCCTTGAGCCTCCCCTTGGATCCAACCTCGGATGGGGCTGATTGTGTTTTCATCGGACCTTCCTCCTGAAATATAAGAAGCATAAAAGATAAAACATTGGCACAATATTCACATCTTGCTTGTTAAAAATCTGTTTCTTCATTTCATGCATTTCTATGCTGCTGACTTATTGCTTAGCGCTACTCTCCGTGTTCTACCACAGCATGATATATAGAACGATCATCCAAACCCACAACGTGAAACACCTCAAATTGTGTTTCCATTATTTTGAATTCTATCTCCCAAAGTAGCTCAAATTGTTTCTAACACTGCTAAGGAATCTAAGGAATGAGATCAACATAATAAAATTGCAATAGACCCTTTATATAAAATTTAAAATAGTAACAGCTCACAACCCCAGCAAGCTCCATCACAGGGGAAGCTGGTGAGGGGACAGAGTGATTTTAATTTCCTTATAAATGAATGCACTCTGTCCTGCTTGGTTGCTGGTTATGCTGATCACATGACCCATTCGTGTTTCCTTTAGCCCAAGAGGCTGCATTTCTCCTACCCCCACCGAAGATCAGGTTGGCTGTTTTCCTCTTCTCTTTCTTCCCCACCTTTATTTATCCCCTTTCTCCTCCTCGGCCAGAATCATGATCTCTCTTCTCTAACATTTATACTTGCTCTCACACCCTTTTCCAGACCTCCATCTCCTGATGTATAAGTGGGTATAAACTACCAGATTTTTTAGGAGACAGAGGTTCTCCACAATGTTTTCCCATGCATGTATTCCTTGCTTGTCTTGCATGTAGCCATTGATTCAGGCCATTTCAAAAAAAGCTTTTTAGAAGTTTAGTTATTTTTTACTTAGCTGGATTTTGTTATTCATTTAACTGCAATATTCTTTGGAAATATAATCTATGCTATGCTTATGCAACAAACTGAATATCTATAAAGACTTTAATTTCAATAAAAAATTATTCTTAAAATCCTTAAGGAATGGTCTTTTGAACAGCAAGTCTGCTGAGCCTGCTTCCAGGGGGGCGGCGGCAAGGCCAGAAGATTGCTAATAACAGAGTCCTAACTTTCTGAACTTTAGAGAGTCTTAAGGGACTACAAAGCCCAGGTGCCTGTACTTGTTAAGTATAATTTAGTGCAGGAGTGAACCTTTTAGGCCAGACTTGTGGGAAAGGATCTGTGTTACGCCCTAGCTGGGGTTACCAGGTCTAAGGGGTACATAGATACCTGGATGCTCTCTGGCCGACTGAACA
>JBAJHW010000117.1:0-2500 GCA_037013535.1 Intellagama lesueurii
AGAAAGAAAGAAGGCAGAAAGAAAGAAAGAAAGGAAGAAAGAAAGAAAGAAAAAAGTAAGCAAGCATTGACGGAAGATAGGAAGAAAGAAAGAAAGAAAGAAAGAAAGAAAGAAAGAAAGAAAGAAAGAAAAGCATTGATGGAAGATAGGAAGAAAGAAGGAAAGAAAGAAAAAAGAAAGAAAACGTTGTTGGAAGATAGAAAGAAAGAAAGAAAGAAAGAAAGAAAGCATTTACGGAAGATAGGAAAGAGGAAAGAAAGAACTAAAGAAAGGGAAGAAAAAAGAAAGCATTGACGGAAGATAGGAAGAAAAATTAAGAAAGAAAGAAAGTAAGTAAGAAAGAAAGAAAGATAGAAAGAAAGAAACAAAGCATTCACGGAAGATAGGAAAGAAGAATGAAAGAACGAAAGAAAGAAAGAAAAAAGAAAGCATTCACGGAAGATAGGAAGAAAGAAAGAAAGAAAGAAAGAAAAAAAGAAAGCATTGAAGTAAGTAAGAAAGAAAGAAAGATAGATAGATAGAAAGAAAGCATTGACGGAAGATAGGAAAGAAGAAAGAAAGAACGATAGAAAGAAAGAAAAAAGAAAGCATTGACGAAAGATAGGAAAAAAAGAAAGAAAGAAAGAAAGAAAGAAAGAAAGTAAGTAAGCAAGCATTGCCGGAAGATAGGAAGGAAGAAAGAAAGAAACAAAGAAAGAAAGAAAAAAGAAAGCATTGATGTAAGATAGGAAGAAAGAAAGAAAGAAAGAAAGAAAGAAAGAAAGAAAGAAAGAAAAAAGAATGCATGAAGGAAGATAGGAAGAAAGAAAGAAAGAAAGAAAGAAAGAAAAAAGAAAGCATTGACGGAAGATAGGAAGAAAGAAAGAAAGAAAGAAAGAAGGAAAGAAAGAAAGAAAAAAGAAAGCATTGACGGAAGATAGGAAGAAAGTAAGTAAGAAAGAAAGAAAGTAAGAAAGAAAGAAAGAAAAAAGAAAGAAAGCATTGACGGAAGATAGGAAGAAAGAAAGAAAGAAAGAAAAGAAAAAAGCATTGACGGAAGATAGGAAGAAAGAAAGAAAGGAAGAAAGAAAGAAAGAAAGAAAGAAAGAAAGAAAGAAAAAAAGTTAGCAAGCATTGACGGAAGATAGGAAGAAAGAAAGAAAGAAAGAAAGAAAGAAAGAAAGAAAGAAAGAAAGAATGCATTGACGGAAGATAGGAAGAAAGAAAGAAAGAAAGAAAGAAAAAAGAAAGAAAAAAGAAAGCATTGACGGAAGATAGGAAAGAAGAAAGAAAGAACGAAAGTAAGAAAGAAAGAAAAAAGAAAGCATTGACGGAAGATAGGAAGAAAAAGAAAGAAAGAAAGAAAGAAAGAAAGAAAAAAGAAAGCATTGACGGAAGATAGGAAGAAAGAAAGAAAGAAAGAAAAAAAGAAGGGAAGAAAGAAAGAAAGAAAGAAAGAAAGAAAGAAAGAAAGAAAGAAAGAAAGAAAGAAAGCAAGCAAGCAAGCAAGCAAGCAAGCATTGGCGGAAGATAGGAAGACAGAAAGAAAGAAAGAAAAGAAAAAAGCATGGACGGAAGATAGGAAGAAAGAAAGAAAGAAAGAAAGAAAGAAAGTAAGCAAGCATTTACGGAAGATAGGAAGAAAGAAAAAAAAAAAGAAAGAAAGAAAGAAAGAAACCATTGACGGAAGATAGAAAGAAAGGAAGAAAGAGAGAATGAAAAAAGAAAGCATTGACGGAAGATAGAAAGAAAGAAGGAAAGAAAGAAAGAAAGAATGAAAGCATTGATGAAAGATAGGATGAAAGAAAGAAAGAAAAAAAGAAAGAAATTAAGACAGAAAGAAAGCAAGCAGGCAAGCATTGACGGAAGATAGGAAGAAAGAAAGAAAGAAAGAAATAAAACATTGACGGAAGATAGGAAGAAAGAAAGAAAGAAAGAAAGAAAAAAGCATTGACGGAAGATAGGAAGAAAGAAAGAAAGAAAGAAAGAAAGAAAGAAAGAAAGAAAGAAAGAAAGAAAGAAAGAAAGAAAAAAAGAAAGCATTGATGAAAGATAGGATGAAAGAAAGAAAGAAAGAAAGAAAAAGCATTGATGGAAGATAGGGAGAAAGAAAGAAAGAAAGAAAGAAAGAAAGAAAGAAAGAAAGCAACCAAGCAAGCATTGACGGAAGATAGGAAGAAAGAAAGAAAGCATTGACGGAAGATAGGAAAGAGGAAAGAAAGAACTAAAGAAAGGAAGAAAAAAGATAGCATTGACGGAAGATAGGAAGAAAAAGGAAGAAAGAAAGAAAGTAAGTAAGAAAGAAAGAAAGAAAGAAAGATAGAAAGAAAGAAAGAAAGCATTGACGGAAGATAGGAAAGAAGAAAGAAAGAACGATAGAAAGAAAGAAAAAAGAAAGCATTGACGAAAGATAGGAAAAAAAGAAAGAAAGAAAGAAAGAAAGAAAGAAAGTAAGTAAGTAAGTAAGTAAGCAAGCATTGCCGGAAGATAGGAAGGACGAAAGAAAGAAAGAAAGAAAGAA
>JBAJHW010000117.1:60000-74116 GCA_037013535.1 Intellagama lesueurii
AAAGAAAAAAGAAAGCATTGACGGAAGGTAGGAAGAAAAAGAAAGAAAGAAAGAAAGAAAGAAAGAAAAAAGAAAGCATTGACGGAAGATAGGAAGAAAGAAAGAAAGAAAGAAAGAAAGAAGGGAAATAAGAAAGAAAGAAAGAAAGAAAGAAAGTAAGAAAGAATGAAAGCATTGGCGGAAGATACAAAGACAGAAAGAAAGAGAAAAAAGAAAAAAGCATTCACGGAAGATAGGAAGAAAGAAAGAAAGATAGAAAGAAAGAAAGAAAAAAGAAAGCATTGACGGAAGATAGGAAGAAAGAAAGAAAGAAAGAAAGAAAGAAGGGAAATAAGAAAGAAAGAAAGAAAGAAAGAAAGTAAGAAAGAATGAAAGCATTGGCGGAAGATATAAAGACAGAAAGAAAGAGAAAAAAGAAAAAAGCATTCACGGAAGATAGGAAGAAAGAAAGAAAGATAGAAAGAAAGAAAGAAAGTAAGCAAACATTGACGTAAGAGGAAGAAAGAAAGAAAGAAAGAAAGAAAAAAGAAAGCATTGAAGGAAGATACGAAGAAAGAAAGAAAGAAAGAAAGAAAGAAAGAAAGAAAGAAAGAAAGAAAGCATTGACGGAAGATAGGAAGAAAGAAAGAAAGATAGAAAGAAAGAAAGAAAAAAGAAAGCATTGACGGAAGATAGGAAGAAAGAAAGAAAGAAAGAAAGAAAGAAGGGAAATAAGAAAGAAAGAAAGAAAGAAAGAAAGTAAGAAAGAATAAAAGCATTGGCGGAAGATATAAAGACAGAAAGAAAGAGAAAAAAGAAAAAAGCATTCACGGAAGATAGGAAGAAAGAAAGAAAGAAAGAAAGATAGAAAGAAAGAAAGAAAGAAAGTAAGCAAGCATTGACGTAAGATAGGAAGAAAGAAAGAAAGAAAGAAAGAAAGAAAGAAAAAAGAAAGCATTGAAGGAAGATAGGAAGAAAGAAAGAAAGAAAGAAAGAAAGAAAGAAAGAAAGAAAGTAAGCAAGCATTGACGGAAGATAGGAAGAAAGAAAGAAAGAAAGAAAGAAAGAAAGAAAGAAAAAAGAAAGTATTGACGGAAGATAGGAAGAAAGAAAGAAAGAAAGAAAGAAAAGAAAGAAAGAAAGAAAGAAAGAAAGAAAGCAAGCAAGCATTGGCGGAAGATAGGAAGACAGAAAGAAAGAAAAAAAAGAAAAAAGCATACACGGAAGATAGGAAGAAAAACAAAGAAAGAAAGAAAGAAAGAAAGAAAAAAGAAAGAAAGAAAGTAAGCAAGCATTGACGGAAGATAGGAAGAAAAAGAAAGAAAGAAAGAAAGAAAGAAAGAAAGAAAAAAAGAAAGAAAGAAAGTAAGCAAGCATTGACGTAAGATAGGAAGAAAGATAGAAAGAAAGAAAGAAAAAAGAAAGCATTGAAGGAAGATAGGAAGAAAGAAAGAAAGAAAGAAAGAAAGAAAGAAAGAAAGAAAGAAAGAAAGAAAGAAAAAAGAAAGCATTGACGGAAGATAGGAAGAAAGAAAAAAAAAGAAAGAAAGAAGGGAAGAAATGAAGAAAGAAAGAAAGAAAGAAAGAAAGAAAAAAAGAAAGCATTGGCGGAAGATAGGAAGACAGAAAGAAAGAAAAAAAAAGAAAAAAGCATTGACGGAAGATAGGAAGAAAGAAAGAAAGAAAGAAAGAAAGAAAGAAAGAAAGAAAGAAAGAAAGAAAGAAAGTAAGTAAGCAAGCATTTACGGAAGATAGGAAGAAAGAAAAAAGAGAGAAAGAAAGAAAAAAAGAAACCATTGACGGAAGATAGGAAGAAAGAAAGAAAGAAAGAAAGAAAGAAAGAAAGCATTGACGGAAGATAGGAAGAAAGAAAGAAAGAAAGAAAGAAAGAAAGAAAGAAAGAAAAAAAGAAAGAAAGAAAGCATTGATGAAAGATAGGATGAAAGAAAGAAAGAAAGAAAGAAAGCAAGCAAGCAAGCAGGCAAGCATTGACGGAAGATAGGAAGAAAGAAAGAAAGAAAGAAAGAAAGAAAGAAAAAAGCATTGACGGAAGATAGGAAGAAAGAAAGAAAGAAAGAAAGAAAGAAAGAAAAAATAAAGCATTGATGAAAGAAGATGAAAGAAAGGAAGAAAGAAAGAAAAAAGCATTGATGAAAGAAAGAAAGAAAGGAAAGTAAGCAAGCATTTACGGAAGATAGGAAGAAAGAAAAAAGAGAGAAAGAAAGAAAAAAAGAAACCATTGACGGAAGATAGGAAGAAAGAAAGAAAGAAAGAAAGAAAAAAGAAAGCATTGACGGAAGATAGAAAGAAAGAAAGAAAGAAAGAAGGAAAGAAAAAAGAAAGCATTGACGGAAGATAGGAAAGAAGAAGGAAAGAACGAAAGAAAGAAAGAAAAAAGAAAGCATTGACAGAAGGTAGGAAGAAAAAGAAAGAAAGAAAGAAAGAAAGAAAGAAAAAAGAAAGCATTGACGGAAGATAGGAAGAAAGAAAGAAAGAAAGAAAGAAAGAAGGGAAATAAGAAAGAAAGAAAGAAAGAAAGAAAGTAAGAAAGAATGAAAGCATTGGCGGAAGATATAAAGACAGAAAGAAAGAGAAAAAAGAAAAAAGCATTCACGGAAGATAGGAAGAAAGAAAGAAAGATAGAAAGAAAGAAAGAAAAAAGAAAGCATTGACGGAAGATAGGAAGAAAGAAAGAAAGAAAGAAAGAAAGAAGGGAAATAAGAAAGAAAGAAAGAAAGAAAGAAAGTAAGAAAGAATGAAAGCATTGGCGGAAGATATAAAGACAGAAAGAAAGAGAAAAAAGAAAAAAGCATTCACGGAAGATAGGAAGAAAGAAAGAAAGATAGAAAGAAAGAAAGAAAGTAAGCAAACATTGACGTAAGAGGAAGAAAGAAAGAAAGAAAGAAAGAAAAAAGAAAGCATTGAAGGAAGATACGAAGAAAGAAAGAAAGAAAGAAAGAAAGAAAGAAAGAAAGAAAGAAAGAAAGCATTGACGGAAGATAGGAAGAAAGAAAGAAAGATAGAAAGAAAGAAAGAAAAAAGAAAGCATTGACGGAAGATAGGAAGAAAGAAAGAAAGAAAGAAAGAAAGAAAGAAGGGAAATAAGAAAGAAAGAAAGAAAGAAAGAAAGTAAGAAAGAATGAAAGCATTGGCGGAAGATATAAAGACAGAAAGAAAGAGAAAAAAGAAAAAAGCATTCACGGAAGATAGGAAGAAAGAAAGAAAGAAAGAAAGATAGAAAGAAAGAAAGAAAGAAAGTAAGCAAGCATTGACGTAAGATAGGAAGAAAGAAAGAAAGAAAGAAAGAAAGAAAGAAAAAAGAAAGCATTGAAGGAAGATAGGAAGAAAGAAAGAAAGAAAGAAAGAAAGAAAGAAAGAAAGAAAGAAAGAAAGTAAGCAAGCATTGAAGGAAGATAGGAAGAAAGAAAGAAAGAAAGAAAGAAAGAAAAAGAAAGCATTGACGGAAGACAGGAAGAAAGAAAGAAATAAAGAAAGAAGGGAAGAAAGAAAGAAAGAAAGAAAGAAAGAAAGAAAGAAAGAAAGAAAGAAAGAAAGAAAGGATTGGCGGAAGATAGGAAGACAGAAAGAAAGAAAAAAAAAGAAAAAAGCATTGACGGAAGATAGGAAGAAAGAAAGAAAGAAAGAAAGATAGAAAGAAAGAAAGAAAGAAAGTAAGCAAGCATTTACGGAAGATAGGAAGAAAGAAAAAAAGAAACCATTGACGGAAGATAGGAAGAAAGAAAGAAAGAAAGAAAAAAGAAAGCATTGACGGAAGATAGGAAAAAAGAAAGAAAGAAAGAAATACAGAAAGAAAGAAAGAAAGAAAGCATTGATGAAAGATAGGATGAAAGAAAGAAAGAAAGAAAGCGAGACAGAAAGCAGGCAAGCATTGACGGAAGATAGGAAGAAAGAAAGAAAGAAAGAAAACATTGACGGAAGATAGGAAGAAAGAAAGAAAGAAAGAAAGAAAGAAAAAAGCATTGACGGAAGATAGGAAGAAAGAAAGAAAGAAAGAAACAAAGTAAGCAAGCATTTACGGAAGATAGGAAGAAAGAAAGAAAGAAAGAAAGAAAGAAAGAAAGAAAGAAAGAAAGAAAGAAAGAAAGAAAGAAAGCATTGACGGAAGATAGGAAGAAAGAAAGAGAGACAGAAAATATAGAAAGAAAACATTGACGGAAGATAGAAAGAAAGAAAGAAAAAAATAAAGAAAGAAAGAAAGCATTGACGGAAGATAGGAAGAAAGAAAGAAAGAAAGAAAGAAAGAAAGCGTTGATGAAAGATAGGATGAAAGAAAGAAAGAAAGAAAGAAAGCAAGCAAGCAACAAAGCAAGCAAGCAACCAAGCAAGCATTGACGGAAGATAGGAAGAAAGAATGAAAGAAAGAAATAAAACATTGATGGAAGATAGGAAGAAAGAAAGAAAGAAAGAAAGAAAAAAGAAAGCATTGAAGGAAGATACGAAGAAAGAAAGAAAGAAAGAAAGAAAGAAAGAAAGAAAGAAAGAAAGAAAGAAAGAAAGCATTGACGGAAGATAGGAAGAAAGAAAGAAAGATAGAAAGAAAGAAAGAAAAAAGAAAGCATTGACGGAAGATAGGAAGAAAGAAAGAAAGAAAGAAAGAAAGAAGGGAAATAAGAAAGAAAGAAAGAAAGAAAGAAAGTAAGAAAGAATGAAAGCATTGGCGGAAGATATAAAGACAGAAAGAAAGAGAAAAAAGAAAAAAGCATTCACGGAAGATAGCAAGAAAGAAAGAAAGAAAGAAAGATAGAAAGAAAGAAAGAAAGAAAGTAAGCAAGCATTGAAGTAAGATAGGAAGAAAGAAAGAAAGAAAGAAAGAAAGAAAAAAGAAAGCATTGAAGGAAGATAGGAAGAAAGAAAGAAAGAAAGAAAGAAAGAAAGAAAGAAAGAAAGAAAGAAAGAAAGAAAGTAAGCAAGCATTGAAGGAAGATAGGAAGAAAGAAAGAAAGAAAGAAAGAAAGAAAAAGAAAGCATTGACGGAAGACAGGAAGAAAGAAAGAAATAAAGAAATAAGGGAAGAAAGAAAGAAAGAAAGAAAGAAAGAAAGAAAGAAAGAAAGAAAGAAAGAAAGAAAGAAAGAAAGAAAGAAAGGAAGGATTGGCGGAAGATAGGAAGACAGAAAGAAAGAAAAAAAAAGAAAAAAGCATTGACGGAAGATAGGAAGAAAGAAAGAAAGAAAGAAAGATAGAAAGAAAGAAAGAAAGAAAGAAAGTAAGCAAGCATTTACGGAAGATAGGAAGAAAGAAAAAAAGAAACCATTGACGGAAGATAGGAAGAAAGAAAGAAAGAAAGAAAAAAGAAAGCATTGACGGAAGATAGGAAAAAAGAAAGAAAGAAAGAAATACAGAAAGAAAGAAAGAAAGAAAGCATTGATGAAAGATAGGATGAAAGAAAGAAAGAAAGAAAGCGAGACAGAAAGCAGGCAAGCATTGACGGAAGATAGGAAGAAAGAAAGAAAGAAAGAAAACATTGACGGAAGATAGGAAGAAAGAAAGAAAGAAAGAAAGAAAAAAGCATTGACGGAAGATAGGAAGAAAGAAAGAAAGAAAGAAACAAAGTAAGCAAGCATTTACGGAAGATAGGAAGAAAGAAAGAAAGAAAGAAAGAAAGAAAGAAAGAAAGAAAGAAAGAAAGAAAGAAAGAAAGAAAGAAAGAAAGAAAGCATTGACGGAAGATAGGAAGACAGAAAGAGAGACAGAAAATATAGAAAGAAAACATTGACGGAAGATAGAAAGAAAGAAAGAAAAAAATAAATAAAGAAAGAAAGAAAGAAAGAAAGAAAGAAAGGATTGGCGGAAGATAGGAAGACAGAAAGAAAGAAAAAAAAAGAAAAAAGCATTGACGGAAGATAGGAAGAAAGAAAGAAAGAAAGAAAGATAGAAAGAAAGAAAGAAAGAAAGTAAGCAAGCATTTACGGAAGATAGGAAGAAAGAAAAAAAGAAACCATTGACGGAAGATAGGAAGAAAGAAAGAAAGAAAGAAAAAAGAAAGCATTGACGGAAGATAGGAAAAAAGAAAGAAAGAAAGAAATACAGAAAGAAAGAAAGAAAGAAAGCATTGATGAAAGATAGGATGAAAGAAAGAAAGAAAGAAAGCGAGACAGAAAGCAGGCAAGCATTGACGGAAGATAGGAAGAAAGAAAGAAAGAAAGAAAACATTGACGGAAGATAGGAAGAAAGAAAGAAAGAAAGAAAGAAAAAAGCATTGACGGAAGATAGGAAGAAAGAAAGAAAGAAAGAAACAAAGTAAGCAAGCATTTACGGAAGATAGGAAGAAAGAAAGAAAGAAAGAAAGAAAGAAAGAAAGAAAGAAAGAAAGAAAGAAAGAAAGAAAGAAAGAAAGAAAGAAAGCATTGACGGAAGATAGGAAGAAAGAAAGAGAGACAGAAAATATAGAAAGAAAACATTGACGGAAGATAGAAAGAAAGAAAGAAAAAAATAAAGAAAGAAAGAAAGCATTGACGGAAGATAGGAAGAAAGAAAGAAAGAAAGAAAGAAAGCGTTGATGAAAGATAGGATGAAAGAAAGAAAGAAAGAAAGAAAGCAAGCAAGCAACAAAGCAAGCAAGCAACCAAGCAAGCATTGACGGAAGATAGGAAGAAAGAATGAAAGAAAGAAATAAAACATTGATGGAAGATAGGAAGAAAGAAAGAAAGAAAGAAAGAAAAAAGAAAGCATTGAAGGAAGATACGAAGAAAGAAAGAAAGAAAGAAAGAAAGAAAGAAAGAAAGAAAGAAAGAAAGAAAGAAAGAAAGAAAGCATTGACGGAAGATAGGAAGAAAGAAAGAAAGATAGAAAGAAAGAAAGAAAAAAGAAAGCATTGACGGAAGATAGGAAGAAAGAAAGAAAGAAAGAAAGAAAGAAGGGAAATAAGAAAGAAAGAAAGAAAGAAAGAAAGTAAGAAAGAATGAAAGCATTGGCGGAAGATATAAAGACAGAAAGAAAGAGAAAAAAGAAAAAAGCATTCACGGAAGATAGGAAGAAAGAAAGAAAGAAAGAAAGATAGAAAGAAAGAAAGAAAGAAAGTAAGCAAGCATTGACATAAGATAGGAAGAAAGAAAGAAAGAAAGAAAGAAAGAAAAAAGAAAGCATTGAAGGAAGATAGGAAGAAAGAAAGAAAGAAAGAAAGAAAGAAAGAAAGAAAGAAAGAAAGAAAGAAAGTAAGCAAGCATTGAAGGAAGATAGGAAGAAAGAAAGAAAGAAAGAAAGAAAGAAAAAGAAAGCATTGACGGAAGACAGGAAGAAAGAAAGAAATAAAGAAAGAAGGGAAGAAAGAAAGAAAGAAAGAAAGAAAGAAAGAAAGAAAGAAAGAAAGAAAGAAAGAAAGAAAGAAAGAAAGAAAGAAAGGATTGGCGGAAGATAGGAAGACAGAAAGAAAGAAAAAAAAAGAAAAAAGCATTGACGGAAGATAGGAAGAAAGAAAGAAAGAAAGAAAGATAGATAGATAGAAAGAAAGAAAGTAAGCAAGCATTTACGGAAGATAGGAAGAAAGAAAAAAAGAAACCATTGACGGAAGATAGGAAGAAAGAAAGAAAGAAAGAAAAAAGAAAGCATTGACGGAAGATAGGAAAAAAAAAGAAAGAAAGAAATACAGAAAGAAAGAAAGAAAGAAAGCATTGATGAAAGATAGGATGAAAGAAAGAAAGAAAGAAAGCGAGACAGAAAGCAGGCAAGCATTGACGGAAGATAGGAAGAAAGAAAGAAAGAAAGAAAACATTGACGGAAGATAGGAAGTAAGAAAGAAAGAAAGAAAGAAAAAAGCATTGACGGAAGATAGGAAGAAAGAAAGAAAGAAACAAAGTAAGCAAGCATTTACGGAAGATAGGAAGAAAGAAAGAAAGAAATAAAGAAAGAAAGAAAGAAAGAAAGAAAGAAAGAAAGAAAGAAAGAAAGAAAGAAAGCATTGACGGAAGATAGGAAGAAAGAAAGAGAGACAGAAAATATAGAAAGAAAACATTGACGGAAGATAGAAAGAAAGAAAGAAAAAAATAAAGAAAGAAAGAAAGCATTGACGGAAGATAGGAAGAAAGAAAGAAAGAAAGAAAGAAAGAAAGCGTTGATGAAAGATAGGATGAAAGAAAGAAAGAAAGAAAGAAAGCAAGCAAGCAACAAAGCAAGCAAGCAACCAAGCAAGCATTGACGGAAGATAGGAAGAAAGAATGAAAGAAAGAAATAAAACATTGATGGAAGATAGGAAGAAAGAAAGAAAGAAAGAAAGAAAAAAGCATTGACGGAAGATAGGAAGAAAGAAAGAAAGAAAGAAAAAAAGGAAGCATTTATGAAAGATAGGATGAAAGAAAGAAAGAAAGAAAGAAAAAAGCATTGATGGAAGATAGGGAGAAAGAAAGAAAGAAAGAAAGAAAGAAAGAAAGAAAGAAAGAAAGAAAGAAAGAAAGAAAGAAAGAAAGAAAGAAAGAAAGAAGAAAGCATTGACGGAAGATAGGAAGAAACATAGAAAGAAACAATGAAAGAAGGAATGAAAGAAAGAAAGAAAGAAAGAAAGAAAGAAAGAAAGCATTGGCGGAAGATAGGAAGAAAGAAAGAAAGAAAAAAAAGAAAAAACCATTGACGGAAGATAGGAAGAAAGAAAGAAAGAAAGAAAGAAAGAAAGAAAGAAAGAAAGAAAGAAAGAAAGAAAGAAAGAAAGAAAGAAAGAAAGAAAGAAAGAAAGAAAGAAAGAAAGAAAGAAAGTAAACAAGCATTTACGGAAGATAGGAAGAAAGAAAAAAAGAAAGAAAGAAAGAAAGAAAGATAGAATCCATTGACGGAAGATAGGAAGAAAGAAAGAAAGAAAAAAGAAAGAAAGCATTGACGGAAGAAAGAAAGAAAGAAAGAAAAAAGAAACAAAGAAAGAAAGAAAGAAAGAAAGCATTGACGGAAGATTGGAAGAAAGAAATAAATAATGAAAGAAAGAAAGAAAGAAAGCATTGATGAAAGATAGGATGAAAGAAAGAAAGATAGAAAGAAAGAAAGAAAACATTGACGGAAGATAGGAAGAAAGAAAGAAAGAAAGCATTGACGGAAGGTAGGAAAGAAGAAAGAAAGAACGAAAGAAAGAAAGAAAGAAAAAAGAAAGAAAGATAGAAAGAAAGAAAGAAAGCATTGACGGAAGATAGGAAGAAAAAGAAAGAAAGAAAGAAAGAAAGAAAGAAAGTAAGCAAGCATTGACGTAAGATAGGAAGAAAGAAAGAAAGAAAGAAAGAAAGAAAGAAAGAAAAAAGAAAGCATTGAAGGAAGATAGGAAGAAAGAAAGATAGAAAGAAAGAAAGAAAGAAAGTAAGCAAGCATTGACGGAAGATAGGAAGAAAGAAAGAAAGAAAGAAAGAAAGAGAGAAAGATAGAAAGAAAGAAAGAAAGTATTGACGGAAGATAGGAAAGAAGAAAGAAAGAAAAAGAAAGAAAGAAAAAGAAAGCATTGACGGAAGACAGGAAGAAAGAAAGAAATAAAGAAAGAAGGGAAGAAAGAAAGAAAGAAAGAAAGAAAGAAAGAAAGAAAGAAAGAAAGAAAGAAAGAAAGAAAGAAAGAAAGAAAGAAAGAAAGAAAGAAAGGAAGGATTGGGGGAAGATAGGAAGACAGAAAGAAAGAAAAAAAAAGAAAAAAGCATTGACGGAAGATAGGAAGAAAGAAAGAAAGAAAGAAAGATAGAAAGAAAGAAAGAAAGAAAGAAAGAAAGTAAGCAAGCATTTACGGAAGATAGGAAGAAAGAAAAAAAGAAACCATTGACGGAAGATAGGAAGAAAGAAAGAAAGAAAGAAAAAAGAAAGCATTGACGGAAGATAGGAAAAAAGAAAGAAAGAAAGAAATACAGAAAGAAAGAAAGAAAGAAAGCATTGATGAAAGATAGGATGAAAGAAAGAAAGAAAGAAAGCGAGACAGAAAGCAGGCAAGCATTGACGGAAGATAGGAAGAAAGAAAGAAAGAAAGAAAACATTGACGGAAGATAGGAAGAAAGAAAGAAAGAAAGAAAGAAAAAAGCATTGACGGAAGATAGGAAGAAAGAAAGAAAGAAAGAAACAAAGTAAGCAAGCATTTACGGAAGATAGGAAGAAAGAAAGAAAGAAAGAAAGAAAGAAAGAAAGAAAGAAAGAAAGAAAGAAAGAAAGAAAGAAAGCATTGACGGAAGATAGGAAGAAAGAAAGAGAGACAGAAAATATAGAAAGAAAACATTGACGGAAGATAGAAAGAAAGAAAGAAAAAAATAAAGAAAGAAAGAAAGCATTGACGGAAGATAGGAAGAAAGAAAGAAAGAAAGAAAGAAAGAAAGAAAGAAAGGATTGGCGGAAGATAGGAAGACAGAAAGAAAGAAAAAAAAGAAAAAAGCATTGACGGAAGATAGGAAGAAAGAAAGAAAGAAAGAAAGAAAGAAAGAAAGAAAGAAAGAAAGTAAGCAAGCATTTACGGAAGATAGGAAGAAAGAAAAAAAGAAACCATTGACGGAAGATAGGAAGAAAGAAAGAAAGAAAGAAAAAAGAAAGCATTGACGGAAGATAGGAAAAAAGAAAGAAAGAAAGAAATACAGAAAGAAAGAAAGAAAGAAAGCATTGATGAAAGATAGGATGAAAGAAAGAAAGAAAGAAAGAAAGCGAGACAGAAAGCAGGCAAGCATTGACGGAAGATAGGAAGAAAGAAAGAAAGAAAAAAGCATTGACGGAAGATAGGAAGAAAGAAAGAAAGAAAGAAACAAAGTAAGCAAGCATTTACGGAAGATAGGAAGAAAGAAAGAAAGAAAGAAAGAAAGAAAGAAAGAAAGAAAGAAAGAAAGAAAGAAAGAAAGAAAGAAAGAAAGAAAGCATTGACGGAAGATAGGAAGAAAGAAAGAGAGACAGAAAATATAGAAAGAAAACATTGACGGAAGATAGAAAGAAAGAAAGAAAAAAATAAAGAAAGAAAGAAAGCATTGACGGAAGATAGGAAGAAAGAAAGAAAGAAAGAAAGAAAGAAAGAAAGAAAGCGTTGATGAAAGATAGGATGAAAGAAAGAAAGAAAGAAAGAAAGCAAGCAAGCAACAAAGCAAGCAAGCAACCAAGCAAGCATTGACGGAAGATAGGAAGAAAGAATGAAAGAAAGAAATAAAACATTGATGGAAGATAGGAAGAAAGAAAGAAAGAAAGAAAGAAAAAAGAAAGCATTGAAGGAAGATACGAAGAAAGAAAGAAAGAAAGAAAGAAAGAAAGAAAGAAAGAAAGAAAGAAAGAAAGAAAGAAAGAAAGAAAGCATTGACGGAAGATAGGAAGAAAGAAAGAAAGATAGAAAGAAAGAAAGAAAAAAGAAAGCATTGACGGAAGATAGGAAGAAAGAAAGAAAGAAAGAAAGAAAGAAGGGAAATAAGAAAGAAAGAAAGAAAGAAAGAAAGTAAGAAAGAATGAAAGCATTGGCGGAAGATATAAAGACAGAAAGAAAGAGAAAAAAGAAAAAAGCATTCACGGAAGATAGGAAGAAAGAAAGAAAGAAAGAAAGAAAGAAAGAAAGAAAAAAGAAAGCATTGAAGGAAGATAGGAAGAAAGAAAGAAAGAAAGAAAGAAAGAAAGAAAGAAAGAAAGAAAGAAAGAAAGAAAGAAAGAAAGTAAGCAAGCATTGAAGGAAGATAGGAAGAAAGAAAGAAAGAAAGAAAGAAAGAAAGAAAAAGAAAGCATTGACGGAAGACAGGAAGAAAGAAAGAAATAAAGAAAGAAGGGAAGAAAGACAGAAAGAAAGAAAGAAAGAAAGAAAGAAAGAAAGAAAGAAAGAAAGAAAGAAAGAAAGAAAGAAAGAAAGAAAGAAAGAAAGAAAGAAAGAAAGAAAGGATTGGCGGAAGATAGGAAGACAGAAAGAAAGAAAAAAAAAGAAAAAAGCATTGACGGAAGATAGGAAGAAAGAAAGAAAGAAAGAAAGATAGATAGATAGAAAGAAAGAAAGTAAGCAAGCATTTACGGAAGATAGGAAGAAAGAAAAAAAGAAACCATTGACGGAAGATAGGAAGAAAGAAAGAAAGAAAGAAAAAAGAAAGCATTGACGGAAGATAGGAAAAAAAAAGAAAGAAAGAAATACAGAAAGAAAGAAAGAAAGAAAGCATTGATGAAAGATAGGATGAAAGAAAGAAAGAAAGAAAGCGAGACAGAAAGCAGGCAAGCATTGACGGAAGATAGGAAGAAAGAAAGAAAGAAAGAAAACATTGACGGAAGATAGGAAGTAAGAAAGAAAGAAAGAAAGAAAAAAGCATTGACGGAAGATAGGAAGAAAGAAAGAAAGAAACAAAGTAAGCAAGCATTTACGGAAGATAGGAAGAAAGAAAGAAAGAAAGAAAGAAAGAAAGAAAGAAAGAAAGAAAGAAAGAAAGAAAGAAAGAAAGCATTGACGGAAGATAGGAAGAAAGAAAGAGAGACAGAAAATATAGAAAGAAAACATTGACGGAAGATAGAAAGAAAGAAAGAAAAAAATAAAGAAAGAAAGAAAGCATTGACGGAAGATAGGAAGAAAGAAAGAAAGAAAGAAAGAAAGAAAGCGTTGATGAAAGATAGGATGAAAGAAAGAAAGAAAGAAAGAAAGCAAGCAAGCAACAAAGCAAGCAAGCAACCAAGCAAGCATTGACGGAAGATAGGAAGAAAGAATGAAAGAAAGAAATAAAACATTGATGGAAGATAGGAAGAAAGAAAGAAAGAAAGAAAGAAAAAAGCATTGACGGAAGATAGGAAGAAAGAAAGAAAGAAAGAAAAAAAGGAAGCATTTATGAAAGATAGGATGAAAGAAAGAAAGAAAGAAAGAAAAAAGCATTGATGGAAGATAGGGAGAAAGAAAGAAAGAAAGAAAGAAAGAAAGAAAGAAAGAAAGAAAGAAAGAAAGAAAGAAAGAAAGAAAGAAAGAAAGAAGAAAGCATTGACGGAAGATAGGAAGAAACATAGAAAGAAACAATGAAAGAAGGAATGAAAGAAAGAAAGAAAGAAAGAAAGAAAGAAAGAAAGCATTGGCGGAAGATAGGAAGAAAGAAAGAAAGAAAAAAAAAAGAAAAAACCATTGACGGAAGATAGGAAGAAAGAAAGAAAGAAAGAAAGAAAGAAAGAAAGAAAGAAAGAAAGAAAGAAAGAAAGAAAGAAAGAAAGAAAGAAAGAAAGAAAGAAAGAAAGAAAGTAAACAAGCATTTACGGAAGATAGGAAGAAAGAAAAAAAGAAAGAAAGAAAGAAAGAAAGACAGAATCCATTGACGGAAGATAGGAAGAAAGAAAGAAAGAAAAAAGAAAGAAAGCATTGACGGAAGAAAGAAAGAAAGAAAGAAAAAAGAAACAAAGAAAGAAAGAAAGAAAGAAAGCATTGACGGAAGATTGGAAGAAAGAAATAAATAAAGAAAGAAAGAAAGAAAGAAAGCATTGATGAAAGATAGGATGAAAGAAAGAAAGATAGAAAGAAAGAAAGAAAACATTGACGGAAGATAGGAAGAAAGAAAGAAAGAAAGCATTGACGGAAGGTAGGAAAGAAGAAAGAAAGAACGAAAGAAAGAAAGAAAGAAAAAAGAAAGAAAGATAGAAAGAAAGAAAGAAAGCATTGACGGAAGATAGGAAGAAAAAGAAAGAAAGAAAGAAAGAAAGAAAGAAAGTAAGCAAGCATTGACGTAAGATAGGAAGAAAGAAAGAAAGAAAGAAAGAAAGAAAGAAAGAAAAAAGAAAGCATTGAAGGAAGATAGGAAGAAAGAAAGATAGAAAGAAAGAAAGAAAGAAAGTAAGCAAGCATTGACGGAAGATAGGAAGAAAGAAAGAAAGAAAGAAAGAAAGAGAGAAAGATAGAAAGAAAGAAAGAAAGTATTGACGGAAGATAGGAAAGAAGAAAGAAAGAAAAAGAAAGAAAGAAAAAAGAAAGCATTGACGGAAGATAGGAAGAAAGAAAGAAAGAAAGAAAGAAAGAAAGAAAGAAAAAAGAAAGCATTGAAGGAAGATAGGAAGAAAGAAAGATAGAAAGAAAGAAAGAAAGAAAGAAAGTAAGCAAGCATTGACGGAAGATAGGAAGAAAGAAAGAAAGAAAGAAAGAAAGAAAGAAAGAAAGAAAGAAAGAAAGAAAGAAAGAAAAAAGAAAGCATTGACGGAAGATAGGAAGAAAGAAAGAAAGAAAGAAGGGAAGAAAGAAAGAAAGAAAGAAAGAAAGAAAGAAAGCATTG
>JBAJHW010000119.1:0-25000 GCA_037013535.1 Intellagama lesueurii
TACCTTCTAACATTCTTTCTTTAGTTTCTTTCTTTCTTTCTTTCTTTATATCTTTCAATCTAGCTTTAATACCTTCTAACATTCTATCTTTAGTTTCTTTCTTTCTTTCTTTCTTGATATCTTTCATTCTAGCTTTAATAGCTTCTAACATTTTATCTTTAGTTTCTTTCTTTCTTTCTTTCTTTCTTTATATCTTCCATGCCAGCTTTTATACCTTCTAACATTCTATTTTTAGTTTCTTTCTTTCTTTCTTGATATCTTCCATTCTAGCTTTAATACCTTCTAACATTCTATCTTTAGTTTCTTTCTTTCTTTCTTTCTTTATATCTTCCATTCCAGCTTTTATACCTTCTAACATTCTTTCCTTAGTTTCTTTCTTTCTTTCTTTATATCTTCCATTCTTGCTTTTATACCTTCTAACATTCTATCTTTAGTTTCTTTCTTTCTTTCTTTCTTTATATCTTTCATTCTAGCTTTAATACCTTCTAACATTCTATCTTTAGTTTCTTTCTTTCTTTCTTTCTTGATATCTTTCCTACTAGTTTCAATACCTTCTAACATTCGATCTTTAATTTCTTTCTTTCTTTCTTTATATCTTTCATTCTAGCTTTAATACCTTCTAACATTCTTTCTTTAGTTTCTTTCTTTCTTTCTTTATATCTTTCATTCTAGCTTTAATACCTTCTAACATTCTATCTTTAGTTTCTTTCTTTCTTTCTTTATATCTTTCATTCTAGCTTTAATACCTTCTAACATTCTATGTTTAGTTTCTTTCTTTCTTTCTTTCTTGATTTCTTTCATTCTAGCTTTAATAGCTTCTAACTTTTTATCTTTAGTTTCTTTCTTTCTTTCTTTCTTTATATCTTCCATTCTAGCTTTTATACCTTCTAACATTCGATCTTTAGTTTCTTTCTTTCTTTCTATCTTTCATTCTAGCTTTAATACCTTCTAACATTCTATCTTTAGTTTCTTTCTTTCTTTCTTTCTTTCTTTATATCTTTCATTCTAGCTTTAATACCTTCTAACATTCTATCTTTAGTTTCTTTCTTTCTTTATACCTTTCATTCTAGTTTCAATACCTTCTAACAATCAATCTTTAATTTCTTTCTTTCTTTCTTTATCTTTCATTCTAGCTTTAACACCTTCTAACATTCTATCTTTAGTTTCTTTCTTTCTTTATATCTTTCATTCTAGCTTTAATACCTTCTAACATTCTATCTTTAGTTTCTTTCTTTCTTTATATCTTTCATTCAAGCTTTAATACCTTCCAACATTCTCTCTTTTGTTTCTTTCTTTCTTTTTCTTGATATCTTTCATTCTAGTTTTAATACCTTCTAACATTCTATCTTTAGTTTCTTTCTTTCTTTCTTTATATCTTTCTTTCTAGCTTTAATACCTTCTAACATTCTATCTTTAGTTTCTTTCTTTCTTTCTTTCTTGATATCTTTCATTCTAGCTTTAATACCTTCTAAAATTCTATCTTTAGTTTCTTTCTTTCTTTCTTTATATCTTTCATTCTAGCTTTAATACCTTCTAACATTCTATCTTTAGTTTCTTTCTTTCTTTATTTATCTTTCATTCTAGCTTTAATACCTTCTAACATTCTTTCTTTAGTTTCTTTCATTCTTTCTTTATATCTTTCATTCTAATTTTAATACCTTCTAACATTCTTTCCTTAGTTTCTTTCTTTCTTTCTTTATATCTTCCATTCTGGCTTTAATACCTTCTAATATTCTATCTTTAGTTTCTTTCTTTCTTTCTTTCTTGATATCTTTCCTACTAGTTTCAATAACTTCTAACATTCTATCTTTAGTTTCTTTCTTTCTTTCTTTATATCTTCCATTCTGGCTTTAATACCTTCTAATATTCTATCTTTAGTTTCTTTCTTTCTTTCTTTCTTGATATCTTTCCTACTAGTTTCAATAACTTCTAACATTCTATCTTTAGTTTCTTTCTTTCTTTCTTTCTTTCTTTCATTCTAGCTTTAATACCTTCTAACATTCTATCTTTAGTTTCTTTCTTACTTTATATCTTTCATTCTAGTTTCAATACCTTCTAACATTCTATCTTTAATTTCTGTCTTTCTTTCTTTATCTTTCATTCTAGCTTTAACACCTTCTAACATTCTTTCTTTAGTATCTTTCTTTCTTTCTTTCTTTCTTTCTATCTTCCATTCTAGCTTTTATACCTTCTAACATTCTATCTTTAGTTTCTTTCTTTCTTTCTTTCTTTCTTGATATCTTTCATTCTAGCTTTAATACCTTCTAACATTCTATCTTTATTTTCTTTCTTTCTTTCTTTATATCTTTCTTTCTAGCTTTTATGCCTTCTAACATTCTATCTTTAGTTTCTTTCTTTCTTTCTTGATATCTTTCATTCTAATTTTAATACCTTCTAACATTCTTTCCTTAGTTTCTTTCTTTCTTTCTTTATATCTTCCATTCTGGCTTTAATACCTTCTAATATTCTATCTTTAGTTTCTTTCTTTCTTTCTTTCTTGATATCTTTCCTACTAGTTTCAATAACTTCTAACATTCTATCTTTAGTTTCTTTCTTTCTTTCTTTCTTTCTTTCATTCTAGCTTTAATACCTTCTAACATTCTATCTTTAGTTTCTTTCTTACTTTATATCTTTCATTCTAGTTTCAATACCTTCTAACATTCTATCTTTAATTTCTGTCTTTCTTTCTTTATCTTTCATTCTAGCTTTAACACCTTCTAACATTCTTTCTTTAGTATCTTTCTTTCTTTCTTTCTTTCTTTCTATCTTCCATTCTAGCTTTTATACCTTCTAACATTCTATCTTTAGTTTCTTTCTTTCTTTCTTTCTTGATATCTTTCATTCTAATTTTAATACCTTCTAACATTCTTTCTTTAGTTTCTTTCTTTCTTTCTTTCTTTATATCTTTCAATCTAGCTTTAATACCTTCTAACATTCTATCTTTAGTTTCTTTCTTTCTTTCTTTCCTGATATCTTTCATTCTAGCTTTAATAGCTTCTAACATTCTATCTTTAGTTTCTTTCTTTCTTTCTTTCTTTATATCTTCCATTCCAGCTTTTATACCGTCTAACATTCTTTCCTTAGTTTCTTTCTTTCTTTCTTGATATCTTCCATTCTAGCTTTAATACCTTCTAACATTCTATCTTTAGTTTCTTTCTTTCTTTCTTTCTTTCTTTCTTTATATCTTCCATTCCAGCTTTTATACCTTCTAACATTCTTTCCTTAGTTTCTTTCTTTCTTTATATCTTCCATTCTAGCTTTTATACCTTCTAACATTCTATCTTTAGTTTCTTTCTTTCTTTCTTTCTTTATATCTTTCATTCTAGCTTTAATACCTTCTAACATTCTATCTTTAGTTTCTTTCTTTCTTTCTTTCTTGATATCTTTCCTACTAGTTTCAATACCTTCTAACATTCTATCTTTAATTTCTTTTTTCTTTCTTTATATCTTTCATTCTAGCTTTAATACCTTCTAACATTCTTTCTTTAGTTTCTTTCTTTCTTTCTTTATATCTTTCATTCTAGCTGTAATACCTTCTAACATTCTATCTTTAGTTTCTTTCTTTCTTTCTTTATATCTTTCATTCTAGCTTTAATACCTTCTAACATTCTATGTTTAGTTTCTTTCTTTCTTTCTTTCTTGATATCTTTCATTCTAGCTTTAATAGCTTCTAACTTTTTATCTTTAGTTTCTTTCTTTCTTTCTTTCTTTATATCTTCCATTCTAGCTTTTATACCTTCTAACATTCGATCTTTAGTTTCTTTCTTTCTTTCTATCTTTCATTCTAGCTTTAATACCTTCTAACATTCTATCTTTAGTTTCTTTCTTTCTTTCTTTCTTTCTTTATATCTTTCATTCTAGCTTTAATACCTTCTAACATTCTATCTTTAGTTTCTTTCTTTCTTTATATCATTCATTCTAGTTTCAATACCTTCTAACAATCAATCTTTAATTTCTTTCTTTCTTTCTTTATCTTTCATTCTAGCTTTAATACCTTCTAACATTCTATCTTTAGTTTCTTTCTTTCTTTATATCTTTCATTCTAGCTTTAATACCTTCTAACATTCTATCTTTAGTTTCTTTCTTTCTTTATATCTTTCATTCAAGCTTTAATACCTTCCAACATTCTCTCTTTTGTTTCTTTCTTTCTTTTTCTTGATATCTTTCATTCTAGTTTTAATACCTTCTAACATTCTATCTTTAGTTTCTTTCTTTCTTTCTTTATATCTTTCTTTCTAGCTTTAATACCTTCTAACATTCTATCTTTAGTTTCTTTCTTTCTTTCTTTCTTGATATCTTTCATTCTAGCTTTAATACCTTCTAAAATTCTATCTTTAGTTTCTTTCTTTCTTTCTTTATATCTTTCATTCTAGCTTTAATACCTTCTAACATTCTATCTTTAGTTTCTTTCTTTCTTTCTTTCTTTATATCTTTCATTCTAGCTTTAATACCTTCTAACATTCTATCTTTAGTTTCTTTCTTTCTTTATATCTTTCATTCTAGTTTCTATACCTTCTAACATTCTATCTTTAATTTCTTTCTTTCTTTATCTTTCATTCTAGCTTTAATACCTTCTAACATTCTTTCTTTAGTTTCTTTCTTTCTTTCTTTATATCTCATTCTAGCTTTAATACTTTCGAATATTATATATTTAGTTTCTTTCTTTCTTTCTTTCTTTCTTGATATCTTTCCTTCTAGTTTCAATACCTTCTAACATTCTATGTTTAGTTTCTTTCTTTCTTTCTTTCTTTCTTTCTTGATATCTTTCCAACTAGTTTCAATACCTTCTAACATTCTATCTTTAATTTCTTTCTTTCTTTCTTTATATCTTTCATTCTAGCTTTAATACCTTCTAACATTCTATCTTTAGTTTCTTTCTTTCTTTCTTTATATCTTTCATTCAAGCTTTAATACCTTCTAACATTCTATCTTTAGTTTCTTTCTTTCTTTCTTTCTTTATATCTTTCATTCTAGCTTTAATACCTTCTAACATTCTATCTTTAATTTCTTTCTTTCTTTCTTTATATCTTTCATTCTAGCTTTAATACCTTCTAAAATTCTATCTTTAGTTTCTTTCTTTCTTTCTTTATATCTTTCATTCTAGCTTTAATACCTTCTAACATTCTATCTTTAGTTTCTTTCTTTCTTTCTTTCTTTATATCTTTCATTCTAGCTTTAATACCTTCTAACATTCTATCTGTAGTTTCTTTCTTTCTTTATATCTTTCATTCTAGTTTCTATACCTTCTAACATTCTATCTTTAATTTCTTTCTTTATTTATCTTTCATTCTAGCTTTAATACCTTCTAACATTCTTTCTTTAGTTTCTTTCTTTCTTTCTTTATATCTCATTCTAGCTTTAATACTTTCGAATATTATATATTTAGTTTCTTTCTTTCTTTCTTTCTTACTTGATATCTTTCCTTCTAGTTTCAATACCTTCTAACATTCTATGTTTAGTTTCTTTCTTTCTTTCTTTCTTTCTTGATATCTTTCCAACTAGTTTCAATACCTTCTAACATTCTATCTTTAATTTCTTTCTTTCTTTCTTGATATCTTTCATTCTAATTTTAATACCTTCTAACATTCTTTCCTTAGTTTCTTTCTTTCTTTCTTTATATCTTCCATTCTGGCTTTAATACCTTCTAACATTCTTTTTTTAGTTTCTTTCTTTCTTTCTTTATATCTTTCATTCTAGCTTTAATACCTTCTAACATTCTATCTTTAGTTTCTTTTTTTCTTTCTTTCTTGATATCTTTCATTCCAATTTTAATACCTTCTAACATTCTTTCTTTAGTTTCTTTCTTTCTTTCTTTCTTTCTTTATATCTTTCATTCTAGCTTTAATACCTTCTAACATTCTATCTTTATTTTCTTTCTTTCTTTCTTTATATCTTTCTTTCTAGCTTTTATAACTTCTAACATTCTATCTTTAGATTCTTTCTTTCTTTCTTGATATCTTTCATTCTAATTTTAATACCTTCTAACATTCTTTCCTTAGTTTCTTTCTTTCTTTCTTTATATCTTCCATTCTGGCTTTAATACCTTCTAACATTCTATCTTTAGTTTCTTTCTTTCTTTCTTTATATCTTTCATTCTAGATTTAATACCTTCTAACATTCTATCTTTAGTTTCTTTCTTTCTTTCTTGATAACTTTCATTCTAATTTTAATACCTTCTAACATTCTTTCCTTAGTTTCTTTCTTTCTTTCTTTATATCTTCCATTCTGGCTTTAATACCTTCTAATATTCTATCTTTAGTTTCTTTCTTTCTTTCTTTCTTGATATCTTTCCTACTAGTTTCAATAACTTCTAACATTCTATCTTTAGTTTCTTTCTTTCTTTCTTTCTTTCTTTCATTCTAGCTTTAATACCTTCTAACATTCTATCTTTAGTTTCTTTCTTACTTTATATCTTTCATTCTAGTTTCAATACCTTCTAACATTCTATCTTTAATTTCTGTCTTTCTTTCTTTATCTTTCATTCTAGCTTTAATACCTTCTAACATTCTTTCTTTAGTATCTTTCTTTCTTTCTTTCTTTCTTTCTATCTTCCATTCTAGCTTTTATACCTTCTAACATTCTATCTTTAGTTTCTTTCTTTCTTTCTTTCTTGATATCTTTCATTCTAATTTTAATACCTTCTAACATTCTTTCTTTAGTTTCTTTCTTTCTTTCTTTCTTTATATCTTCCATTCCAGCTTTTATACCTTCTAACATTCTATTTTTAGTTTCTTTCTTTCTTTCTTGATATCTTCCATTCTAGCTTTAATACCTTCTAACATTCTATCTTTAGTTTCTTTCTTTCTTTCTTTCTTTATATCTTTCATTCCAGCTTTTATACCTTCTAACATTCTTTCCTTAGTTTCTTTCTTTCTTTCTTTATATCTTCCATTCTAGCTTTTATACCTTCTAACATTCTATCTTTAGTTTCTTTCTTTCTTTCTTTCTTTATATCTTTCATTCTAGCTTTAATACCTTCTAACATTCTATCTTTAGTTTCTTTCTTTCTTTCTTTCTTGATATCTTTCCTACTAGTTTCAATACCTTCTAACATTCTATCTTTAATTTCTTTTTTTCTTTCTTTATATCTTTCATTCTAGCTTTAATACCTTCTAACATTCTTTCTTTAGTTTCTTTCTTTCTTTCTTTATATCTTTCATTCTAGCTGTAATACCTTCTAACATTCTATCTTTAGTTTCTTTCTTTCTTTCTTTATATCTTTCATTCTAGCTTTAATACCTTCTAACATTCTATGTTTAGTTTCTTTCTTTCTTTCTTTCTTGATATCTT
This sequence comes from Intellagama lesueurii, assembly GCA_037013535.1. Taxonomy (NCBI): domain Eukaryota; kingdom Metazoa; phylum Chordata; class Lepidosauria; order Squamata; family Agamidae; genus Intellagama; species Intellagama lesueurii. The sequence continues at coordinate 7,291 of JBAJHW010000119.1, forward strand.
TCATTCTAGCTTTAATAGCTTCTAACTTTTTATCTTTAGTTTCTTTCTTTCTTTCTTTCTTTATATCTTCCATTCTAGCTTTTATACCTTCTAACATTCGATCTTTAGTTTCTTTCTTTCTTTCTATCTTTCATTCTAGCTTTAATACCTTCTAACATTCTATCTTTAGTTTCTTTCTTTCTTTATATCTTTCATTCAAGCTTTAATACCATCCAACATTCTCTCTTTTGTTTCTTTCTTTCTTTTTCTTGATATCTTTCATTCTAGTTTTAATACCTTCTAACATTCTATCTTTAGTTTCTTTCTTTCTTTCTTTATATCTTTCTTTCTAGCTTTAATACCTTCTAACATTCTATCTTTAGTTTCTTTCTTTCTTTCTTTCTTGATATCTTTCATTCTAGCTTTAATACCTTCTAAAATTCTATCTTTAGTTTCTTTCTTTCTTTCTTTATATCTTTCATTCTAGCTTTAATACCTTCTAACATTCTATCTTTAGTTTCTTTCTTTCTTTCTTTCTTTATATCTTTCATTCTAGCTTTAATACCTTCTAACATTCTATCTTTAGTTTCTTTCTTTCTTTATATCTTTCATTCTAGTTTCTATACCTTCTAACATTCTATCTTTAATTTCTTTCTTTCTTTATTTATCTTTCATTCTAGCTTTAATACCTTCTAACATTGTTTCTTTAGTTTCTTTCTTTCTTTATATCTCATTTTAGCTTTAATACTTTCGAATATTATATATTTAGTTTCTTTCTTTCTTTCTTTCTTTCTTGATATCTTTCCTTCTAGTTTCAATACCTTCTAACATTCTATGTTTAGTTTCTTTCTTTCTTTCTTTCTTTCTTTCTTTCTTGATATCTTTCCAACTAGTTTCAATACCTTCTAACATTCTATCTTTAATTTCTTTCTTTCTTTCTTTATATCTTTCATTCTAGCTTTAATACCTTCTAACATTCTATCTTTAGTTTCTTTCTTTCTTTCTTTATATCTTTCATTCTAGCTTTAATACCTTCTAACATTCTATCTTTAGTTTCTTTCTTTCTTTCTTTCTATCTTCCATTCTAGCTTTTATACCTTCTAACATTCTATCTTTAGTTTCTTTCTTTCTTTCTTTCTTTATATCTTTCATTCTAGCTTTAATACCTTCTAACATTCTATCTTTAGTTTCTTTCTTTCTTTCTTTCTATCTTCCATTCTAGCTTTTATACCTTCTAACATTCTATCTTTAGTTTCTTTTTTTCTTTCTTTCTTGATATCTTTCATTCCAATTTTAATACCTTCTAACATTCTTTCTTTAGTTTCTTTCTTTCTTTCTTTCTTTCTTTATATCTTTCATTCTAGCTTTAATACCTTCTAACATTCTATCTTTATTTTCTTTCTTTCTTTCTTTATATCTTTCTTTCTAGCTTTTATACCTTCTAACATTCTATCTTTAGTTTCTTTCTTTCTTTCTTGATATCTTTCATTCTAATTTTAATACCTTCTAACATTCTTTCCTTAGTTTCTTTCTTTCTTTCTTTATATCTTCCATTCTGGCTTTAATACCTTCTAACATTCTATCTTTAGTTTCTTTCTTTCTTTCTTTATATCTTTCATTCTAGATTTAATACCTTCTAACATTCTATCTTTAGTTTCTTTCTTTCTTTCTTTATATCTTTCATTCTAGATTTAATACCTTCTAACATTCTATCTTTATTTTCTTTCTTTCTTTCTTTATATCTTTCTTTCTAGATTTTATACCTTCTAACATTCTATCTTTAGTTTCTTTCTTTCTTTCTTGATATCTTTCATTCTAATTTTAATACCTTCTAACATTCTTTCCTTAGTTTCTTTCTTTCTTTCTTTATATCTTCCATTCTGGTTTAATACCTTCTAACATTCTTTCTTTAGTTTCTTTCTTTCTTTCTTTCTTTCTTTCTTTATATCTTTCATTCTAGCTTTAATACCTTCTGACATTCTATCTTTATTTTCTTTCTTTCTTTCTTTATATCTTTCTTTCTAGCTTTTATACCTTCTAACATTCTATCTTTAGTTTCTTTCTTTCTTTCTTGATATCTTTCATTCTAATTTTAATACCTTCTAACATTCTTTCCTTAGTTTCTTTCTTTCTTTCTTTACATCTTCCATTCTGGCTTTAATACCTTCTAACATTCTTTCTTTAGTTTCTTTCTTTCTTTCTTTCTTTCTTTATATCTTTCATTCTAGCTTTAATACCTTCTAACATTCTATCTTTAGTTTCTTTCTTTCTTTCTTTATATCTTTCATTCTAGATTTAATACCTTCTAACATTCTATCTTTAGTTTCTTTCTTTCTTTCTTGATAACTTTCATTCTAATTTTAATACCTTCTAACATTCTTTCCTTAGTTTCTTTCTTTCTTTCTTTATATCTTCCATTCTGGCTTTAATACCTTCTAATATTCTATCTTTAGTTTCTTTCTTTCTTTCTTTCTTGATATCTTTCCTACTAGTTTCAATAACTTCTAACATTCTATCTTTAGTTTCTTTCTTTCTTTCTTTATTTCTTTCATTCTAGCTTTAATACCTTCTAACATTCTATCTTTAGTTTCTTTCTTACTTTATATCTTTCATTCTAGTTTCAATACCTTCTAACATTCTATCTTTAATTTCTGTCTTTCTTTCTTTATCTTTCATTCTAGCTTTAATACCTTCTAACATTCTTTCTTTAGTATCTTTCTTTCTTTCTTTCTTTCTTTCTATCTTCCATTCTAGCTTTTATACCTTCTAACATTCTATCTTTAGTTTCTTTCTTTCTTTCTTTCTTGATATCTTTCATTCTAATTTTAATACCTTCTAACATTCTTTCTTTAGTTTCTTTCTTTCTTTCTTTCTTTATATCTTCCATTCCAGCTTTTATACCTTCTAACATTCTATTTTTAGTTTCTTTCTTTCTTTCTTGATATCTTCCATTCTAGCTTTAATACCTTCTAACATTCTATCTTTAGTTTCTTTCTTTCTTTCTTTCTTTCTTTATATCTTTCATTCCAGCTTTTATACCTTCTAACATTCTTTGCTTAGTTTCTTTCTTTCTTTCTTTATATCTTCCATTCTAGCTTTTATACCTTCTAACATTCTATCTTTAGTTTCTTTCTTTCTTTCTTTCTTTATATCTTTCATTCTAGCTTTAATACCTTCTAACATTCTATCTTTAGTTTCTTTCTTTCTTTCTTGATATCTTTCCTACTAGTTTCAATACCTTCTAACATTCTATCTTTAATTTCTTTTTTTCTTTCTTTATATCTTTCATTCTAGCTTTAATACCTTCTAACATTCTTTCTTTAGTTTCTTTCTTTCTTTCTTTATATCTTTCATTCTAGCTGTAATACCTTCTAACATTCTATCTTTAGTTTCTTTCTTTCTTTCTTTATATCTTTCATTCTAGCTTTAATACCTTCTAACATTCTATCTTTAGTTTCTTTCTTTCTTTCTTTCTTGATATCTTTCATTCTAGCTTTAATAGCTTCTAACTTTTTATCTTTAGTTTCTTTCTTTCTTTCTTTCTTTATATCTTCCATTCTAGCTTTTATACCTTCTAACATTCGATCTTTAGTTTCTTTCTTTCTTTCTATCTTTCATTCTAGCTTTAATACCTTCTAACATTCTATCTTTAGTTTCTTTCTTTCTTTATATCTTTCATTCAAGCTTTAATACCTTCCAACATTCTCTCTTTTGTTTCTTTCTTTCTTTTTCTTGATATCTTTCATTCTAGTTTTAATACCTTCTAACATTCTATCTTTAGTTTCTTTCTTTCTTTCTTTATATCTTTCTTTCTAGCTTTAATACCTTCTAACATTCTATCTTTAGTTTCTTTCTTTCTTTCTTTCTTGATATCTTTCATTCTAGCTTTAATACCTTCTAAAATTCTATCTTTAGTTTCTTTCTTTCTTTCTTTATATCTTTCATTCTAGCTTTAATACCTTCTAACATTCTATCTTTAGTTTCTTTCTTTCTTTCTTTCTTTATATCTTTCATTCTAGCTTTAATACCTTCTAACATTCTATCTTTAGTTTCTTTCTTTCTTTAAATCTTTCATTCTAGTTTCTATACCTTCTAACATTCTATCTTTAATTTCTTTCTTTCTTTATTTATCTTTCATTCTAGCTTTAATACCTTCTAACATTCTTTCTTTAGTTTCTTTCTTTCTTTCTTTATATCTCATTCTAGCTTTAATACTTTCGAATATTATATATTTAGTTTCTTTCTTTCTTTCTTTCTTTCTTGATATCTTTCCTTCTAGTTTCAATACCTTCTAACATTCTATGTTTAGTTTCTTTCTTTCTTTCTTTCTTTCTTGACATCTTTCCAACTAGTTTCAATACCTTCTAACATTCTATCTTTAATTTCTTTCTTTCTTTCTTTATATCTTTCATTCTAGCTTTAATACCTTCTAACATTCTATCTTTAGTTTCTTTCTTTCTTTCTTTATATCTTTCATTCTAGCTTTAATACCTTCTAACATTCTATCTTTAGTTTCTTTCTTTCTTTCTTTCTATCTTCCATTCTAGCTTTTATACCTTCTAACATTCTATCTTTAGTTTCTTTCTTTCTTTCTTTCTTGATATCTTTCATTCTAATTTTAATACCTTCTAACATTCTTTCTTTAGTTTCTTTCTTTCTTTCTTTATATCTTTCATTCTAGCTTTAATACCTTCTAACATTCTATCTTTAGTTTCTTTTTTTCTTTCTTTCTTGATATCTTTCATTCCAATTTTAATACCTTCTAACATTCTTTCTTTAGTTTCTTTCTTTCTTTATATCTTTCATTCAAGCTTTAATACCTTCCAACATTCTCTCTTTTGTTTCTTTCTTTCTTTTTCTTGATATCTTTCATTCTAGTTTTAATACCTTCTAACATTCTATCTTTAGTTTCTTTCTTTCTTTCTTTATATCTTTCTTTCTAGCTTTAATACCTTCTAACATTCTATCTTTAGTTTCTTTCTTTCTTTCTTTCTTGATATCTTTCATTCTAGCTTTAATACCTTCTAAAATTCTATCTTTAGTTTCTTTCTTTCTTTCTTTATATCTTTCATTCTAGCTTTAATACCTTCTAACATTCTATCTTTAGTTTCTTTCTTTCTTTCTTTCTTGATATCTTTCATTCTAATTTTAATACCTTCTAACATTCTTTCTTTAGTTTCTTTCTTTCTTTCTTTATATCTTTCATTATAGCTTTAATACCTTCTAACATTCTATCTTTAGTTTCTTTTTTTCTTTCTTTCTTGATATCTTTCATTCCAATTTTAATACCTTCTAACATTCTTTCTTTAGTTTCTTTCTTTCTTTCTTTCTTTATATCTTTCATTCTAGCTTTAATACCTTCTAACATTCTATCTTTATTTTCTTTCTTTCTTTCTTTATATCTTTCTTTCTAGCTTTTATACCTTCTAACATTCTATCTTTAGTTTCTTTCTTTCTTTCTTGATATCTTTCATTCTAATTTTAATACCTTCTAACATTCTTTCCTTAGTTTCTTTCTTTCTTTCTTTATATCTTCCATTCTGGCTTTAATACCTTCTAACATTCTATCTTTTGTTTCTTTCTTTCTTTCTTTATATCTTTCATTCTAGATTTAATACCTTCTAACATTCTATCTTTAGTTTCTTTCTTTCTTTCTTGATAACTTTCATTCTAATTTTAATACCTTCTAACATTCTTTCCTTAGTTTCTTTCTTTCTTTCTTTATATCTTCCATTCTGGCTTTAATACCTTCTAATATTCTATCTTTAGTTTCTTTCTTTCTTTCTTTCTTGATATCTTTCCTACTAGTTTCAATAACTTCTAACATTCTATCTTTAGTTTCTTTCTTTCTTTCTTTCTTTCTTTCATTCTAGCTTTAATACCTTCTAACATTCTATCTTTAGTTTCTTTCTTACTTTATATCTTTCATTCTAGTTTCAATACCTTCTAACATTCTATCTTTAATTTCTGTCTTTCTTTCTTTATCTTTCATTCTAGCTTTAATACCTTCTAACATTCTTTCTTTAGTATCTTTCTTTCTTTCTTTCTTTCTTTCTATCTTCCATTCTAGCTTTTATACCTTCTAACATTCTATCTTTAGTTTCTTTCTTTCTTTCTTTCTTGATATCTTTCATTCTAATTTTAATACCTTCTAACATTCTTTCTTTAGTTTCTTTCTTTCTTTCTTTATATCTTTCAATCTAGCTTTAATACCTTCTAACATTCTATCTTTAGTTTCTTTCTTTCTTTCTTTCTTGATATCTTTCATTCTAGCTTTAATAGCTTCTAACATTTTATCTTTAGTTTCTTTCTTTCTTTCTTTCTTTATATCTTCCATTCCAGCTTTTATACCTTCTAACATTCTATTTTTAGTTTCTTTCTTTCTTTCTTGATATCTTCCATTCTAGCTTTAATACCTTCTAACATTCTATCTTTAGTTTCTTTCTTTCTTTCTTTATTTATATCTTTCATTCCAGCTTTTATACCTTCTAACATTCTTTCCTTAGTTTCTTTCTTTCTTTCTTTATATCTTCCATTCTAGCTTTTATACCTTCTAACATTCTATCTTTAGTTTCTTTCTTTCTTTCTTTCTTTATATCTTTCATTCTAGCTTTAATACCTTCTAACATTCTATCTTTAGTTTCTTTCTTTCTTTCTTTCTTGATATCTTTCCTACTAGTTTCAATACCTTCTAACATTCTATCTTTAATTTCTTTTTTTCTTTCTTTATATCTTTCATTCTAGCTTTAATACCTTCTAACATTCTTTCTTTAGTTTCTTTCTTTCTTTATATCTTTCATTCTAGCTGTAATACCTTCTAACATTCTATGTTTAGTTTCTTTCTTTCTTTCTTTCTTGATATCTTTCATTCTAGCTTTAATAGCTTCTAACTTTTTATCTTTAGTTTCTTTCTTTCTTTCTTTCTTTATATCTTCCATTCTAGCTTTTATACCTTCTAACATTCGATCTTTAGTTTCTTTCTTTCTTTCTATCTTTCATTCTAGCTTTAATACCTTCTAACATTCTATCTTTAGTTTCTTTCTTTCTTTCTTTCTTTCTTTATATCTTTCATTCTAGCTTTAATACCTTCTAACATTCTATCTTTAGTTTCTTTCTTTCTTTATATCTTTCATTCTAGTTTCAATACCTTCTAACAATCAATCTTTAATTTCTTTCTTTCTTTCTTTATCTTTCATTCTAGCTTTAACACCTTCTAACATTCTATCTTTAGTTTCTTTCTTTCTTTATATCTTTCATTCTAGCTTTAATACCTTCTAACATTCTATCTTTAGTTTCTTTCTTTCATTCTTTATATATTTCATTCTAGCTTTAATACCTTCTAACATTCTATCTTTAGTTTCTTTCTTTCTTTATATCTTTCATAAAAGCTTTAATACCTTCCAACATTCTCTCCTTTGTTTCTTTCTTTCTTTTTCTTGATATCTTTCATTCTAGTTTTAATACCTTCTAACATTCTATCTTTAGTTTCTTTCTTTCTTTCTTTATATCTTTCTTTCTAGCTTTAATACCTTCTAACATTCTATCTTTAGTTTCTTTCTTTCTTTCTTTCTTGATATCTTTCATTCTGGCTTTAATACCTTCTAAAATTCTATCTTTAGTTTCTTTCTTTCTTTCTTTATATCTTTCATTCTAGCTTTAATACCTTCTAACATTCTATCTTTAGTTTCTTTCTTTCTTTCTTTCTTTATATCTTTCATTCTAGCTTTAATACCTTCTAACATTCTATCTTTAGTTTCTTTCTTTCTTTATATCTTTCATTCTAGTTTCTATACCTTCTAACATTCTATCTTTAATTTCTTTCTTTCTTTATTTATCTTTCATTCTATCTTTAATACCTTCTAACATTCTTTCTTTAATTTCTTTCTTTCTTTCTTTATATCTCATTCTAGCTTTAATACTTTCGAATATTATATATTTAGTTTCTTTCTTTCTTTCTTTCTTTCTTGATATCTTTCCTTCTAGTTTCAATACCTTCTAACATTCTATCTTTAGTTTCTTTCTTTCTTTCTTTCTTTCTTGATATCTTTCCAACTAGTTTCAATACCTTCTAACATTCTATCTTTAATTTCTTTCTTTCTTTCTTTATATCTTTCATTCTAGCTTTAATACCTTCTAACATTCTATCTTTAGTTTCTTTCTTTCTTTCTTTATATCTTTCATTCTAGCTTTAATACCTTCTAACATTCTATCTTTAGTTTCTTTCTTTCTTTCTTTCTATCTTCCATTCTAGCTTTTATACCTTCTAACACTCTATCTTTAGTTTCTTTCTTTCTTTCTTTCTTGATATCTTTCATTCTAATTTTAATACCTTCTAACATTCTTTCTTTAGTTTCTTTCTTTCTTTCTTTATATCTTTCATTCTAGCTTTAATACCTTCTAACATTCTTTCTTTAGTTTCTTTCTTTCTTTCTTTCTTTCTTTCTTTCTTGATATCATTCATTCTAATTTTAATACCTTCTAACATTCTTTCCTTAGTTTCTTTCTTTCTTTCTTTATATCTTCCATTCTGGCTTTAATACCTTCTAACATTCTATCTTTAGTTTCTTTCTTTCTTTCTTTATATCTTTCATTCTAGATTTAATACCTTCTAACATTCTATCTTTAGTTTCTTTCTTTCTTTCTTGATAACTTTCATTCTAATTTTAATACCTTCTAACATTCTTTCCTTAGTTTCTTTCTTTCTTTCTTTATATCTTCCATTCTGGCTTTAATACCTTCTAATATTCTATCTTTAGTTTCTTTCTTTCTTTCTTTCTTGATATCTTTCCTACTAGTTTCAATAACTTCTAACATTCTATCTTTAATTTCTTTCTTTCTTTCTTTATATCTTTCATTCTAGCTTTAATACCTTCTAACATTCTATCTTTAGTTTCTTTCTTTCTTTCTATCTTCCATTCTAGCTTTTATACCTTATAACATTTTATCTTTAGTTTCTTTCTTTCTTTCTTTCTTGATATCTTTCATTCTAATTTTAATACCTTCTAACATTCTTTCTTTAGTTTCTTTCTTTCTTTCTTTATATCTTTCAATCTAGCTTTAATACCGTCTAACATTCTATTTTTAGTTTCTTTCTTTCTTTCTTTCTTGATATCTTTCCTACTAGTTTCAATACCTTCTAACATTCTATCTTTAATTTCTTTCTTTCTTTCTTTATATCTTTCATTCTCGCTTTAATACCTCCTAACATTCTATCTTTAGTTTCTTTCTTTCTTTCTTTCTATCTTCCATTCTAGCTTTTATACATTCTAACATTCTATCTTTAGTTTCTTTCTTTCTTTCTTGATATCTTTCATTCTAATTTTAATACCTTCTAACATTCTTTCCTTAGTTTCTTTCTTTCTTTCTTTATATCTTCCATTCTAGCTTTAATACCTTCTAAAATTCTATCTTTAGTTTCGTTCTTTCTTTCTTTCTTTCTTTATATCTTTCATTCTAGCTTTAATACCTTCTAACATTCTATCTTTAGTTTCTTTCTTACTTTATATCTTTCATTCTAGTTTCAATACCTTCTAACATTCTATCTTTAATTTCTTTCTTTATCTTTCATTCTAGCTTTAATACCTTCTAACATTCTTTCTTTAGTTTCTTTCTTTCTTTCTTTCTTTCTTTCTTTATATCTTTCATTCTAGCTTTAATACCTTCGAATATTATATATTTAGTTTCTTTCTTTCTTTCTTTCTTGATATCTTTCCTTCTAGTTTCAATACCTTTTAACATTCTATCTTTAGTTTCTTTTTTCTTTCTTTCTTGATATCATTCATTCTAATTTTAATACTTTCTAACATTCTTTCTTTAGTTTCTTTCTTTCTTTATCTCTTTCATTCTAGCTTTAATACCTTCTAATATTCTATCTTTAGTTTCTTTCTTTCTTTCTTTCTTGATATCTTTCCTACTAGTTTCAATACCTTCTAACATTCTATCTTTAGATTCTGTCTTTCTTTCTTGATATCTTTCATTCTAATTTTAATACCTTCTAACATTCTTTCCTTAGTTTCTTTCTTTCTTTCTTTATATCTTCCATTCTGGCTTTAATACCTTCTATCATTCTATCTTTAGTTTCTTTCTTTCTTTCTTTATATCTTTCATTCTAGCTTTAATACCTTCTAACATTCTATCTTTAGTTTCTTTCTGTCTTTCTTTATATCTTTCATTCTAGCTTTAATACCTTCTAACATTCTATCTTTAGTTTCTTTCTTTCTTTCTTTCTATCTTCCATTCTGGCTTTTATACCTTCTAACATTCTATCTTTAGTTTCTTTCTTTCTTTCTTTCTTTATATCTTTCATACTAATTTTAATACCTTCTAACATTCTTTCTTTAGTTTCTTTCTTTCTTTGTTTCTTTCTTTATATCTTTCAATCTAGCTTTAATACCTTCTAACATTCTATCTTTAGTTTTTTTCTTTCTTTCTTTCTTGATATCTTTCATTCTAGCTTTAATAGCTTCTAACATTTTATCTTTAGTTACTTTCTTTCTTTCTTTATATCTTCCATTCCAGCTTTTATACCTTCTAACATTCTATTTTTAGTTTCTTTCTTTCTTTCTTGATCTCTTTCATTCTAATTTTAATACCTTCTAGCATTCTTTCCTTAGTTTCTTTCTTTCTTTCTTTATATCTTCCATTCTAGCTTTAATACCTTCTACAATTCTATCTTTAGTTTCTTTCTTTCTTTCTTTCTTGATATCTTTCCTACTAGTTTCAATAGCATCTAACATTCTATCTTTAATTTCTTTTTTTCTTTCTTTATATCTTTCATTCTAGTTTTAATACCTTCTAACATTCTATCTTTAGTTTCTTTCTTTCTTTATATCTTTCATTCTAGTTTCAATACCTTCTAACATTCTATCTTTAATTTCTTTCTTTCTTTCTTTATCTTTCATTCTAGCTTTAATACCTTCTAACGTTCTTTCTTTAGTTTCTTTCTTTCTTTCTTTATATCTTTCATTCTAGCTTTAATACCTTCTAACATTCTATCTTTAGTTTCTTTTTTTTTTCTTTCTATCTTCCATTCTAGCTTTTATACCTTCTAACATTCTATCTTTAGTTTCTTTCTTTCTTTCTTTCTTTCTTTCTTGATATCTTTCATTCTAATTTTAATACCTTCTAACATTCTTTCTTTAGTTTCTTTCTTTCTTTCTTTATATCTTTCATTCTAGCTTTAATACCTTCTAATATTCTATCTTTAGTTTCTTTCTTTCTTTCTTTCTTAATATCTTTCCTACTAGTTTCAATACCTTCTAACATTCTATCTTTAATTTCTTTCTTTCTTTCTTTATATCTTTCATTCTAGCTTTAATACCTTCTAACATTCTATCTTTAGTTTCTTTCTTTCTTTCTTTCTATCTTCCATTCTAGCTTTTATACCTTCTAACATTCTATCTTTAGTTTCTTTCTTTCTTTCTTTCTTGATATCTTTCATTCTAATTTTAATACCTTCTAACATTCTTTCTTTAGTTTCTTTCTTTCTTTCTTTATATCTTTCAATCTAGCTTTAATACCTTCTAACATTCTAACTTTAGTTTCTTTCTTTCTTTCTTTCTTGATATCTTTCCTACTAGTTTCAATACCTTCTAACATTCTATCTTTAATTTCTTTCTTTCTTTCTTTATATCTTTCATTCTAGCTTTAATACCTTCTAACATTCTTTCTTTAGTTTCTTTCTTTCTTTCTTTATATCTTTCATTCTAGCTTTAATACCTTCTAACATTCTATCTTTAGTTTCTTTCTTTCTTTCTTGATATCTTTCATTCTAGCTTTAATAGCTTCTAACATTTTATCTTTAGTTTCTTTCTTTCTTTCTTTCTTTATATCTTCCATTCTAGCTTTTATACCTTCTAACATTCTATCTTTAGTTTCTTTCTTTCTTTCTTTCTTGATATCTTTCATTCTAATTTTAATACCTTCTAACATTCTTTCTCTAGTTTCTTTCTAACTTTCTTTCTTTATATCTTCCATTCTAGCTTTAATACCTTCTAACATTCTATCTTTAGTTTCTTTCTTTCTTTCTTTCTTTATATGTTTCATTCTCGCTTTAATACCTTCTAACATTCTAGCTTTAGTTTCTTTCTTTCTTTCTTTCTATCTTCCATTCTAGCTTTTATACATTCTAACATTCTATCTTTAGTTTCTTTCTTTCTTTCTTTCTTGATATCTTTCATTCTAATTTTAATACCTTCTAACATTCTTTCTTTAGTTTCTTTCTTTCTTTCTTTCTTTCTTTCTTTCTTTCGTTCTTTCTTTCTTTATATCTTTCAATCTAGCTTTAATACCTTCTAACATTCTATCTTTAATTTCTTTCTTTCTTTCTTTATATCTTCCATTCTAGCTTTTATACCTTCTAACATTCTATCTTTAGTTTCTTTCTTACTTTATATCTTTCATTCTAGTTTCAATACCTTCTAACATTCTATCTTTAATTTCTTTCTTTCTTTCTTTATCTTTCATTCTAGCTTTAATACCTTCTAACATTCTTTCTTTAGTTTCTTTCTTTCTTTCTTTCTTTATATCTTTCATTCTAGCTTTAATACCTTCTAACATTCTATCTTTAGTTTCTTTCTTACTTTATATCTTTCATTCTAGCTTTAATACCTTCTAACATTCTTTCTTTAGTTTCTTTCTTTCTTTCTTTCTTTATATCTTTCATTCTAGCTTTAATACCTTCGAATATTATATATTTAGTTTCTTTCTTTCTTTCTTTCTTGATATCTTTCCTTCTAGTTTCAATACCTTCTAACATTCTATGTTTAGTTTCTTTCTTTCTTTCTTTCTTTATCTCTTTCATTCTAGCTTTAATACCTTCTAATATTCTATCTTTAGTTTCTTTCTTTCTTTCTTTCTTGATATCTTTCCTACTAGTTTCAATACCTTCTAACATTCTATCTTTAATTTCTTTCTTTCTTTCTTTATATCTTTCATTCTAGCTTTAACACCTTCTAACATTCTATCTTTAGTTTCTTTCTGTCTTTCTTTCTATCTTTCATTCTAGCTTTAATACCTTCTAACATTCTATCTTTAGTTTCTTTCTTTCTTTCTTTCTATCTTCCATTCTAGCTTTTATACCTTCTAACATTCTATCTTTAGTTTCTTTCTTTCTTTCTTTCTTGATATCTTTCATTCTAATTTTAATACCTTCTAACATTCTTTCTTTAGTTTCTTTCTTTCTTTCTTTCTTTATATCTTTCAATCTAGCTTTAATACCTTCTAACATTGTATCTTTAGTTTCTTTCTTTCTTTCTTTCTTGATATCTTTCATTCTAGCTTTAATAGGTTCTAACATTTTATCTTTAGTTTCTTTCTTTCTTTCTTTCTTTATATCTTCCATTCCAGCTTTTATACCTTAACATTCTATTTTTAGTTTCTTTCTTTCTTTCTTGATATGTTTCATTCTAATTTTAATACCTTCTAACATTCTTTCCTTAGTTTCTTTCTTTCTTTATATCTTCCATTCTAGCTTTAATACCTTCTAACATTCTATCTTTAGTTTCTTTCTTTCTTTCTTTATATCTTTCATTCTAGCTTTAATACCTTCTAACATTCTATCTTTAGTTTCTTTCTTTCTTTCTTTCTTGATATCATTCATTCTAATTTTAATACCTTCTAACATTCTTTCTTTAGTTTCTTTCTTTCTTTCTTTCTTTATCTCTTTCATTCTAGCTTTAATACCTTCTAATATTCTATCTTTAGTTTCTTTCTTTCTTTCTTTCTTGATATCATTCCTACTAGTTTCAATACCTTCTAACATTCTATCTTTAATTTCTTTTTTTCTTTCTTTATATCTTTCATTCTAGCTTTAATACCTTCTAACATTCTATCTTTAGTTTCTTTCTTTCTTTCTTTCTATCTTCCATTCTAGCTTTTATACCTTCTAACATTCTCTTTCGTTTCTTTCTTTCTTTCTTTCTTGATATCTTTCATTCTAATTTTAATACCTTCTAACATTCTTTCTTTAGTTTCTTTCTTTCTTTCTTTATATCTTTCAATCTAGCTTTAATACCTTCTAACATTCTATCTTTAGTTTCTTTCTTTCTTTCTTTCTTGATATCTTTCCTACTAGTTTCAATACCTTCTAACATTCTATCTTTAATTTCTTTCTTTCTTTCTTTATATCTTTCATTCTAGCTTTAATACCTTCTAACATTCTTTCTTTAGTTTCTTTCTTTCTTTCTTTATATCTTTCATTCTAGCTTTAATACCTTCTAACATTCTAACTTTAGTTTCTTTCTTTCTTTCTTGATATCTTTCATTCTAGCTTTAATAGCTTCTAACATTTTATCTTTAGTTTCTTTCTTTCTTTCTTTCTTTCTATCTTCCATTCTAGCTTTTATACCTTCTAACATTCTATCTTTAGTTTCTTTCTTTCTTTCTTTCTTGATATCTTTCATTCTAATTTTAATACCTTCTAACATTCTATGTTTAGTTTCTTTCTTTCTTTCTTTATATCTTTCATTCTAGCTTTAATACCTTCTAACATTCTATCTTTAGTTTCTTTTTTTCTTTCTTTCTTGATATCTTTCATTCCAATTTTAATACCTTCTAACATTCTTTCTTTAGTTTCTTTCTTTCTTTCTTTCTTTCTTTATATCTTTCATTCTAGCTTTAATACCTTCTAACATTCTATCTTTATTTTCTTTCTTTCTTTCTTTCTTTATATCTTTCTTTCTAGCTTTTATACCTTCTAACATTCTATCTTTAGTTTCTTTCTTTCTTTCTTTCTTTCTTCATATCTTTCATTCTAGCTTTAATACCTTCTAACATTCTATCTTTAGTTTCTTTCTTTCTTTATATGTTTCATTCTAGTTTCAATACCTTCTAACATTCTATCTTTAATTTCTTTCTTTCTTTATTTATCTTTCATTCTAGCTTTAATACCTTCTAACATTCTTTCTTTAGTTTCTTTCTTTCTTTCTTTCTTTCTTTATATCTTTCATTCTAGCTTTAATACCTTCGAATATTATATATTTAGTTTCTTTCTTTCTTTCTTTCTTGATATCTTTCCTTCTAGTTTCAATACCTTCTAACATTCTATGTTTAGTTTCTTTCTTTCTTTCTTTCTTTCTTTCTTTATATCTTTCATTCTAGCTTTAATACCTTCTAACATTCTATCTTTAGTTTCTTTTTTCTTTCTTTCTTGATATCATTCATTCTAATTTTAATACTTTCTAACATTCTTTATTTAGTTTCTTTCTTTCTTTCTTTCTTTCTTTATATCTTTCATTCTAGCTTTAATACCTTCTAATATTCTATCTTTAGTTTCTTTCTTTCTTTCTTTCTTGATATCTTTCCTACTAGTTTCAATACCTTCTAACATTCTATCTTTAATTTCTATCTTTCTTTCTTTATATCTTTCATTCCAGCTTTAATACCTTCTAAAATTCTATCTTTAGTTTCTTTCTTTCTTTCTTTCTTTATATCTTTCATTCTAGCTTTAATACCTTCTAACATTCTATCTTTAGTTTCTTTTTTCTTTCTTTCTTGATATCATTCATTCTAATTTTAATACTTTCTAACATTCTTTCTTTAGTTTCCTTCTTTCTTTCTTTCTTTATCTCTTTCATTCTGGCTTTAATACCTTCTAATATTCTATCTTTAGTTTCTTACTTTCTTTCTTTCTTGATATCTTTCCTACTAGTTTCAATACCTTCTAACATTCTATCTTTAGTTTCTTTCTTTCTTTCTTTATTTCTTTCATTCTAGCTTTAATACCTTCTAACATTCTATCTTTAGTTTCTTTCTTACTTTATATCTTTCATTCTAGTTTCAATACCTTCTAACATTCTATCTTTAATTTCTGTCTTTCTTTCTTTATCTTTCATTCTAGCTTTAATACCTTCTAACATTCTTTCTTTAGTTTCTTTCTTTCTTTCTTTCTTTCTTTCTTTCTATCTTCCATTCTAGCTTTTATACCTTCTAACATTCTATCTTTAGTTTCTTTCTTTCTTTCTTTCTTGATATCTTTCATTCTAATTTTAATACCTTCTAACATTCTTTCTTTAGTTTCTTTCTTTCTTTCTTTCTTTATATCTTTCAATCTAGCTTTAATACCTTCTAACATTCTATCTTTAGTTTCTTTCTTTCTTTCTTTCTTGATATCTTTCATTCTAGCTTTAATAGCTTCTAACATTTTATCTTTAGTTTCTTTCTTTCTTTCTTTCTTTATATCTTCCATTCCAGCTTTTATACCTTCTAACATTCTATTTTTAGTTTCTTTCTTTCTTTCTTGATATCTTCCATTCTAGCTTTAATACCTTCTAACATTCTATCTTTAGTTTCTTTCTTTCTTTCTTTCTTTATATCTCCCATGCCAGCTTTTATACCTTCTAACATTCTTTCCTTAGTTTCTTTCTTTCTTTCTTTATATCTTCCATTCTAGCTTTTATACCTTCTAACATTCTATCTTTAGTTTCTTTCTTTCTTTCTTTCTTTATATCTTTCATTCTAGCTTTAATACCTTCTAACATTCTATCTTTAGTTTCTTTCTTTCTTTCTTTCTTGATATCTTTCCTACTAGTTTCAATACCTTCTAACATTCTATCTTTAATTTCTTTTTTTCTTTCTTTATATCTTTCATTCTAGCTTTAATACCTTCTAACATTCTTTCTTTAGTTTCTTTCTTTCTTTCTTTCTTTCTTTCTCTCTTTTTCCTTCTGCCCGCCATTTTTTCTTTCATTCATTCATTCTCTCTTTCTCCCACTTTCTTCCTTTCTTTCTTTCTTCCTATCTTTCATCACTTCTTGCTTACTTTCTATCTTTTTTTTACTTTCTTTCTTTCTTTCTCCTTTCCTCTCTTCCGTCAATGCTTTCTTTCTTTCGTTCTTTCTTTCTATCTTTCTTCCAATCTTCCGTCAATGCTTTTTTCTTTTTTTCTTTTCTTTGTTTCTTCCTATCTTCCGTCAATACTTTCTTTCTTTCTTTCTTTCTTTCTTTCTTTCTTTCTTTCTTTCTTTCTTTCTTTCTTTCTTTCTTCCTATCTTCCGTTAATGCTTGCTTACTTACTTACTTTCTTTCTCTCTTTCTTTCTTTCTTTCTTTTTCGTTCTTTCTTTCTATCTTTCTTCCTATCTTCCGTCAATGCTTTTTTCTTTTTTTCTTTTTTTCTTTCTTCCTATCTTCCGTCAATGCTTTCTTTCTTTCTTTCTTACTTACTTTCTTTCTATCTTTCTTTCTTTCTTTCTTTCTTTCTTTTTCTTACTATCTTCCGTCAATGCTTTCTGCTTTCTTTCTTTCTTTCTTTCTTCTTTCCTATCTTCCGTCATTGCTTTCTTTATTTCTTTATTTCTTTCTTTTTCTTTCTTTCTATCTTCTGTCAATGCTTTCTTTCTTTTTTCTTTCTTTCTTTCTTTCTTTCTTTCTTTCTTCCTATCTTCCGTCAATGCTTTCTTTCCTTCTTTCTTTCTTTCTTTCATCCTATCTTCCGTCAATGCTTGCCTACTTACTTACTTTCTTTCACTCTTTCTTTCTTTCTTTCTTTCTTTCGTTCTTTCTTTCTATCTTTCTTCCTATCATCCGTCAATGCTTTTTTCTTTTTTTCTTTCTTTCTTTCTTCCTATCTTCCGTCATTGCTTTCTTTATTTCTTTATTTCTTTCTTTTTCTTTCTTTCTATCTTCTGTCAATGCTTTCTTTCTTTTTTCTTTCTTTCTTTCTTTCTTTCTTCCTTTCTTCCGTCAATGCTTTCTTTCCTTCTTTCTTTCTTTCTTTCTTTCATCCTATCTTC
>JBAJHW010000119.1:35000-40000 GCA_037013535.1 Intellagama lesueurii
TTCTTTCTTTCTTTCTTTCTTTCTTTCTTTCTTTCTATCTATCTTCCGTCAATGCTTTCTTTCTTTTTTCTTTCTTTCTTTCTTTCTTCCTATCTTCCGTCAATTGTTTCTTTCTTTCTTTCTTTCTTTCTTTCTTTCTTTCTTTCTTCCTTCCTATCTTCCGTAAATGCTTGCTTACTTTCTTTCTTCTTTCTTTCTTTCTTTCTTTCTTTCTTTCTTTCTTTCTTTCTTTCTTTCCTTCTTCCTATCTTCCGTCAATGCTTTTTTCTTTTTCTTTCTTTCTTTCTGTCTTCCTATCTTCCGCCAATGCTTTCTTTCTTTCTTTCTTTCTTTCTTTCTTTCTCTTTCTTTCCTTCCTTCTTTCTTTCTTTCTTTCTTTCTTCCTATCTTCCGTCAATGCTTTTTTCTTTTTTTCTTTCTTTCTTTCTTCCTATCTACCATCAATGCTTTCTTTCTTTCTTTCTTTCTTTCTTTCTTTCTTTCTTTCTTTCTTTCTTTCTTTCTTTCTTTCTTTCTTTCTTCCTATCTTCCGTCAAAGCTTTTTCTTTTTTTTTTCTTTCTTTCTTCCTATCTTCCCTTAATGCTTTCTTTCTTTTATTCTTTCTTTCTTTCTATCTTCCATCAATGCTTTCTTTTTTCTTTCTTTCTTTCTTTCTTTCTCTCTTTTTCCTTCTGCCCGCCATTTTTTCTTTCATTCATTCATTCTCTCTTTCTCCCACTTTCTTCCTTTCTTTCTTTCTTCCTATCTTTCATCACATCTTGCTTACTTTCTATCTTTTTTTTACTTTCTTTCTTTCTTTCTCCTTTCCTCTCTTCCGTCAATGCTTTCTTTCTTTCGTTCTTTCTTTCTATCTTTCTTCCAATCTTCCGTCAATGCTTTTTTCTTTTTTTCTTTTCTTTGTTTCTTCCTATCTTCCGTCAATACTTTCTTTCTTTCTTTTCTTTCTTTCTTTCTTTCTTTCTTTCTTTCTTTCTTTCTTTCTTTCTTTCTTTCTTTCTTTCTTCCTATCTTCCGTTAATGCTTGCTTACTTACTTACTTTCTTTCTCTCTTTCTTTCTTTCTTTCTTTTTCGTTCTTTCTTTCTATCTTTCTTCCTATCTTCCGTCAATGCTTTTTTCTTTTTTTCTTTTTTTCTTTCTTCCTATCTTCCGTCAATGCTTTCTTTCTTTCTTTCTTACTTACTTTCTTTCTATCTTTCTTTCTTTCTTTCTTTCTTTCTTTTTCTTACTATCTTCCGTCAATGCTTTCTGCTTTCTTTCTTTCTTTCTTTCTTCTTTCCTATCTTCCGTCATTGCTTTCTTTATTTCTTTATTTCTTTCTTTTTCTTTCTTTCTATCTTCTGTCAATGCTTTCTTTCTTTTTTCTTTCTTTCTTTCTTTCTTTCTTTCTTCCTATCTTCCGTCAATGCTTTCTTTCCTTCTTTCTTTCTTTCTTTCATCCTATCTTCCGTCAATGCTTGCCTACTTACTTACTTTCTTTCACTCTTTCTTTCTTTCTTTCTTTCTTTCGTTCTTTCTTTCTATCTTTCTTCCTATCATCCGTCAATGCTTTTTTCTTTTTTTCTTTCTTTCTTTCTTCCTATCTTCCGTCATTGCTTTCTTTATTTCTTTATTTCTTTCTTTTTCTTTCTTTCTATCTTCTGTCAATG
Source organism: Intellagama lesueurii (assembly GCA_037013535.1). NCBI lineage: Eukaryota > Metazoa > Chordata > Lepidosauria > Squamata > Agamidae > Intellagama > Intellagama lesueurii. The sequence continues at coordinate 36,650 of JBAJHW010000119.1, forward strand.
CTTTCTTTCTTTTTTCTTTCTTTCTTTCTTTCTTTCTTCCTATCTTCCGTCAATGCTTTCTTTCCTTCTTTCTTTCTTTCTTTCTTTCATCCTATCTTCCGTCAATGCTTGCTTACTTACTTACTTTCTTTCACTCTTTCTTTCTTTCTTTCTTTCTTTCTTTCTTTCTTCTTTCCTATCTTCCGTCAATGCTTTCTTTCTTTTCTTCTTTCTTTCTTTCTATCTTCCGTCAACGCTTTCTTTCTTTTTTCTTTCTTTCGTCCTATCTTCCGTCAATGCTTTCTTTTTTCTTTCTTACTTTCTTTCTTTCTTTCTTTTTCCTTCTGCCCAACATTTCTTTGTTTCTTTCATTCATTCTCTCTTTCTCTCACTTTCTTTCTTTCTTTCTTCCTATCTTCCGTCAATGCTTTCTTTCTTTCTTTCTTTCTTTCTATCTATCTTTCTTTCTTTCTCTCTCTCTTTCTTTCTTTCTTTCTTTCTTTCTTTCTTTCTTTCATCCTATCTTCCGTCAATGCTCTCTTTCTTTCTTTCTTTCTTTTTTTCTTTCTTTCTTCCTATCTTCCATCAATGCTTTCTTTCTTTCTTTCTTTCTTTCTTTCTTTCTTTCTTTTTCTTCCTGTCTTCCATCAATGCTTTCTTTTTTCTTTCTTTCTTTCTTTCTTTCTTGCTTTCTTTGTTTCTTTCTTTCTTTCTTCTTTCCTATCTTCCGTCAATGCTTTCTTTCTTTCTTCCTATCTTCCGTCAATGCTTTCTTTTTTCTTTTTTACTTTCTTTCTTTCTTTCTTTTTCCTTCTGCCCAACACTTCTTTCTTCTTTCATTCATTCTCTCTTTCTTCCACTTTCTTTCTTTCTTTCTTTATTCCTATTGTCCGTCAATGTTTTCTTTTTTTCTATCTTTCTTTCTTTCATCCTATCTTTCATCAATGCTTTCTTTTTTTCTTTCTTTCTTTCTTCCTATCTTCCGTCAATGCTTGCTTACTTACTTACTTTCTTTCACTCTTTCTTCCTTTCTTTCTTTCTTTCTTTCGTTCTTTCTTTCTATCTTTCTTCCTATCATCCGTCAATGCTTTTTTCTTTTTTTCTTTCTTTCTTTCTTCCTATCTTCCGTCAATGCTTTCTTTCTTTCTTTCTTTCTTTCTTTCTTTCTTTCTTTCTTTCTTTCTTTCTTTCTTTCTTTCTTCTTTCCTATCTTCCGTCAATGCTTTCTTTCTTTTCTTCTTTCTTTCTTTCTATCTTCCGTCAACGCTTTCTTTCTTTTTTCTTTCTTTCGTCCTATCTTCCGTCAATGCTTTCTTTTTTCTTTCTTACTTTCTTTCTTTCTTTCTTTTTCGTTCTGCCCAACATTTCTTTGTTTCTTTCATTCATTCTCTCTTTCTCCCACTTTCTTTCTTTCTTTCTTCCTATCTTCCGTCAATGCTTTCTTTCTTTCTTTCTTTCTTTCTATCTTTCTTTCTTTCTTTCTTTCTCTCTTTCTTTCTTTCTTTCTTTCTTTCTTTCATCCTATCTTCCGTCAATGCTCTCTTTCTTTCTTTCTTTCTTTTTTTCTTTCTTTCTTCCTATCTTCCGTCAATGCTTTCTTTCTTTCTTTCTTTCTTTCTTTCTTTCTTTCTTTCTTTTTCTTCCTGTCTTCCGTCAATGCTTTCTTTTTTCTTTCTTTCTTTCTTTCTTTTTCTTTCTTGCTTTCTTTGTTTCTTTCTTTCTTTCTTTCTTCTTTCCTATCTTCCGTCAATTCTTTCTTTCTTTCTTCCTATCTTCCGTCAATGCTTTCTTTTTTCTTTTTTACTTTCTTTCTTTCTTTCTTTTTCCTTCTGCCCAACATTTCTTTCTTCTTTCATTCATTCTCTCTTTCTTCCACTTTCTCTTCCACTTTCTTTCTTTCTTTCTTTATTCCTATCGTCCGTCAATGTTTTCTTTTTTTCTATCTTTCTTTCTTTCATCCTATCTTTCATCAGTGCTTTCTTTTTTTCTTCCTTTCTTTCTTCCTATCTTCCGTCAATGCTTGCTTACTTACTTACTTTCTTTCACTCTTTCTTCCTTCCTTTCTTTCTTTCTTTCTTTCTTTCGTTCATTCTTTCTATCTTTCTTCCTATCATCCGTCAATGCTTTTTTCTTTTTTTTCTTTCTTTCTTTCTTCCTATCTTCCGTCAATGCTTTCTTTCTTTCTTTCTTTCTTTCTTTCTTTCTTTCTTTCTTCTTTCCTATCTTCCGTCAATGCTTTCTTTCTTTTCTTCTTTCTTTCTTTCTATCTTCCGTCAACGCTTTCTTTCTTTTTTCTTTCTTTCGTCCTATGTTCCGTCAATGCTTTCTTTTTTCTTTCTTACTTTCTTTCTTTCTTTCTTTTTCCTTCTGCCGAACATTTCTTTGTTTCTTTCATTCATTCTCTCTTTCTCCCACTTTCTTTCTTTCTTTCTTCCTATCTTCCGTCAATGCTCTCTTTCTTTCTTTCTTTCTTTTTTTCTTTCTTTCTTCCTATCTTCCGTCAATGCTTTCTTTCTTTCTTTCTTTCTTTCTTCCTATCTTCCGTCAATGCTTTCTTTCTTTCTTTCTTTCTTTCTTTCTTTCTTTCTTTCTTTCTTTCTTTTTTTCTTTCTATCTATCTTCCGTCAATGCTTTCTTTCTTTTTTCTTTCTTTCTTTCTTTCTTCCTATCTTCCGTCAATTGTTTCTTTCTTTCTTTCTTTCTTTCTTTCTTTCTTTCTTTCTTTCCTTCTTCCTATCTTCCGTCAATGCTTTTTTCTTTTTCTTTCTTTCTTTCTGTCTTCCTATCTTCCGCCAATGCTTTCTTTCTTTCTTTCTTTCTTTCTTTCTTTCTTTCTCTTTCTTTCCTTCCTTCTTTCTTTCTTTCTTTCTTTCTTCCTATCTTCCGTCAATGCTTTTTTCTTTTTTTCTTTCTTTCTTTCTTCCTATCTACCATCAATGCTTTCTTTCTTTCTTTCTTTCTTTCTTTCTTTCTTTCTTTCTTTCTTTCTTTCTTTCTTTCTTTCTTTCTTTCTTTCTTCCTATCTTCCGTCAAAGCTTTTTTCTTTTTTTTTTCTTTCTTTCTTCCTATCTTCCCTTAATGCTTTCTTTCTTTTATTCTTTCTTTCTTTCTATCTTCCATCAATGCTTTCTTTTTTCTTTCTTTCTTTCTTTCTTTCTCTCTTTTTCCTTCTGCCCGCCATTTTTTCTTTCATTCATTCATTCTCTCTTTCTCCCACTTTCTTCCTTTCTTTCTTTCTTCCTATCTTTCATCACTTCTTGCTTACTTTCTATCTTTTTTTTACTTTCTTTCTTTCTTTCTCCTTTCCTCTCTTCCGTCAATGCTTTCTTTCTTTCGTTCTTTCTTTCTATCTTTCTTCCAATCTTCCGTCAA
>JBAJHW010000119.1:45000-65000 GCA_037013535.1 Intellagama lesueurii
TCTTTCTTTCTTTCTTTCTTTCTTTCTTTCTTTCTTTCTTTCTTTCTTTCTTTCTTTCTTCCTATCTTCCGTCAAAGCTTTTTTCTTTTTTTTCTTTCTTTCTTTCTTCCTATCTTCCCTTAATGCTTTCTTTCTTTTATTCTTTCTTTCTTTCTATCTTCCATCAATGCTTTCTTTTTTCTTTCTTTCTTTCTTTCTTTCTCTATTTTTCCTTCTGCCCGCCATTTTTTCTTTCATTCATTCATTCTCTCTTTCTCCCACTTTCTTCCTTTCTTTCTTTCTTCCTATCTTTCATCACTTCTTGCTTACTTTCTATCTTTTTTTACTTTCTTTCTTTCTTTCTCCTTTCCTCTCTTCCGTCAATGCTTTCTTTCTTTCGTTCTTTCTTTCTATCTTTCTTCCAATCTTCCGTCAATGCTTTTTTCTTTTTTTCTTTTCTTTGTTTCTTCCTATCTTCCGTCAATACTTTCTTTCTTTCTTTCTTACTTTCTTTCTTTCTTTCTTTCTTTCGTTCTTTCTTCCTATCTTCCGTTAATGCTTGCTTACTTACTTACTTTCTTTCTCTCTTTCTTTCTTTCTTTCTTTTTCTTTTTTTCTTTTTTTCTTTCTTCCTATCTTCCGTCAATGCTTTCTTTCTTTCTTTCTTTCTTACTTTCTTTCATTCTTTCTTTCTTTCTTTCTTTCTTTTTCTTACTATCTTCCGTCAATGCTTTCTGCTTTCTTTCTTTCTTTCTTTCTTCTTTCCTATCTTCCGTCATTGCTTTCTTTATTTCTTTATTTCTTTCTTTTTCTTTCTTTCTATCTTCTGTCAATGCTTTCTTTCTTTTTTCTTTCTTTCTTTCTTTCTTTCTTCCAATCTTCCGTCAATGCTTTCTTTCCTTCTTTCTTTCTTTCTTTCTTTCATCCTATCTTTCGTCAATGCTTTCTTTTTTTCTTTCTTTCTGTCTTTCTTCCTATCTTCCATCAATTCTTGCTTACTTTCATTCTTTCTTTCTTTCTTTCTTTCTTTCTCCTTTCCTATCTTCCATCAATGCTTTCTTTCTTTCTTTGTTTCTATCTTTCTTTCTTTCTTTCTTTCTATCTTCCGTCAATGCTTTCTTTCTTTCTTTCTTTCTTTCTTTCTTTCTTTCTTTCTTTCTTTCTTTCTTTCTTTCATCTTATCTTTCGTCAATGCTTTCCTTCTTTCTTTCTTTCTTTCTTTCTTTCTTTCTTTCTTTCTTTCTTTTTCCTTCTGCCCAACATTTCTTTGTTTCTTTCATTCATTCTCTCTTTCTCCCACTTTCTTTCTTTCTTTCTTCCTATCTTCCGTCAATGCTTTCTTTCTTTCTTTCTTTCTTTCTTTTTTTCTTTCTTTCTTTCTATATTCCGTCAATGCTTTCTTTCTTTTTTCTTTCTTTCTTTCTTCCTATCTTCCATCAATGCTTGCTTACTTTCTTTCATTCTTTCTTTCTTTCTTTCTCCTTTCCTATCTTCCATCAATGCTTTCTTTCTTTCTTTCTTTCTTTCTTTCTTTCTATCTTTCTTTTTTTCTTTCAATCTCCTTCAATGCTTCCTTTCTATTTTGTTTCTTTCTTTCTCCTTTCCTATCTTCCATCAATGCTTTCTTTCTTTCTTTTCTTTCTTTCTATCTTTCTTTCTTTCTTTCTTTCAATCTCCTTCAATGCTTCCTTTCTATTTTGTTTCTTTCTTTCTTTCTTCCTTTCTTAAGTCAATGCTTTCTTTCTTTCTTTCTTTCATCGTATCTTTCGTCAATGCTTTCTTTCTTTCTTTCTTTCTTTTTCTTTCTTTCTGCCTTCCTATCTTCCGTCAATGCTTTCTTTCTTTCTTTCTTTCTTTCTATCTTTCATTCTTTCTTTCTTTCTTTCTTTCTTTCTTCCCTATTTTCCGTCAATGCTTTTCTTTTTCTTTCTTTCTTTCATTCTTTCTTTCTTTCTTTCTTACTATCCACCGTCAATGCTTGCTTACTTACTAACTTAGTTTCTTTCTTTCTATCTTTCTTTCTTCCTCTCTTCCGTCAATGCTTTTTTCTTTCTTTCTTTCTTTCTTTCTTTCTTTCTTTCTTTCTTTCTTTCTTTCTTTCTTTCTTTCTTCCTATATTCCATCAATGCTTTCTTTCTTTCTTTCTATCTTTCTTTCTTTCTTTCTTTCTGTCTTACTTACTTTCTATCTTTCTTTCTTTCTTTTTCTTCCTATCTTCGCTCAATGCTTTCTTTTTTCTTTCTTTCTTTCTTTCTTTCTTTCTTTCTTTCTTTCTTTCTTTCTTTCTTTCTTTCTTTCTTTCTTTCTTCTTTCTTTCTTTCTTCCTATCTTCCGTCAATCCTTGCTTACTTACTTACTTTCTTTCTCTCTTTCTTTTCTTTCTTTCTTTCTTTCGTTCTTTCTTTCTATCTTTCTTCCTATCTTCCATCAATGCTTTTTTTCTTTTTTTCTTTTTTTTCTTTCTTCCTATCTTCCGTCAATGCTTTCTTTCTTTCTTTCTTTCTTTCTTTCTTTCTTTCTTTCTTACTTTCTTTCTATCTTTCTTTCTTTCTTTCTTTCTTTTTCTTACTATCTTCCGTCAATGCTTTCTGCTTTCTTTCTTTCTTTCTTTCTCCTTTCCTCTCTTCCGTCAATGCTTTCTTTCTTTCTTTCTTTTCTTTCTTTCTTTCTTTCTTTCTTTCTATCTTTCTTTCTTTCTTTCTTTCTTCTTTCTATCTTCCGTCAATGCTTTCTTTCTTTTTCTTTCATTCTTCCTATCTTCCGTCAATGCTTTCTTTCTTTCTTTCTTTCTTTTATCCTATCTCTTGTCAATGTTTTCTTTCTTCTTTCTTTCTTTCTTTCTTTCTTTCTTTCTTTCCTTCTTTCTTTCTTTCTTTCTTTCTTCCTATCTTCCGTCATTGCTTTCTTTATTTCTTTATTTCTTTCTTTTCTTTCTTTCTATCTTCTGTCAATGCTTTCTTTCTTTTTTCTTTCTTTCTTTCTTTCTTTCTTCCTATCTTCCGTCAATGTTTTCTTTCCTTCCTTCTTTCTTTCTTTCTTTCTTTCATCCTATCTTTCGTCAATGCTTTCTTTTTTTTCTTTCTTTCTGTCTTTCTTCCTATCTTCCATCAATTCTTGCTTACTTTCTTTCATTCTTTTTTCTTTCTTTCTTTCTCCTTTCCTATCTTCCGTCAATGCTTTCTTTCTTTCTTTCTTTCTTTCTTTCTTTCTTTCATCTTATCTTTCGTCAATGCTTTCTTTCTTTCTTTCTTTCTTTCTTTCTTTCTTTCTTTCTTTCTTTTTCCTTCTGCCCAACATTTCTTTGTTTCTTTCATTCATTCTCTCTTTCTCCCACTTTCTTTCTTTCTTTCTTCCTATCTTCCGTCAATGCTTTCTTTCTTTCCTTCTTTCTTTCTTTCATCCTATCTTCCGTCAATGCTTTCTTTCTTTCTTTCTTTCTCTTTCTTACTTTCTTTTTTTCTTTCTTTCTTTCTATATTCCGTCAATGCTTTCTTTCTTTTTTCTTTCTTTCTTTCTTCCTATCTTCCATCAATGCTTGCTTACTTTCTTTCATTCTTTCTTTCTTTCTTTTCTCCTTTCTTATCTTCCATCAATGCTTTCTTTCTTTCTTTCTTTCTTCCTATCTTCCGTCAATTGCTTGCTTACTTACTTTACTTTCTTTCACTCTTTCTTTCTTTCTTTCTTTCTTTCGTTCTTTCTTTCTATATTTCTTCCTATCTTCCGTCAATGCTTTTTTCTTTTTTTCTTTCTTTCTTTCTTCCTATCTTCCGTCAATGCTTTCTTTCTTTCTTTCTTTCTTTCTTTCTTTCTTTCTTTCTTTCTTTCTTTCTTTTCTTTCTTTCTTTCTTCTTTCCTATCTTCCGTCAATGCTTTCTTTCTTTTCTTCTTTCTTTCTTTCTATCTTCCGTCAACGCTTTCTTTCTTTTTTCTTTCTTTCGTCCTATCTTCCGTCAATGCTTTCTTTTTTCTTTCTTACTTTCTTTCTTTCTTTCTTTTTCCTTCTGCCCAACATTTCTTTGTTTCTTTCATTCATTCTCTCTTTCTCCCACTTTCTTTCTTCTTTCTTTCGTCCTATCTTCCGTCAATGCTTTCTTTCTTTCTTTATTTCTTTCTTTCTATCTTTCTTTCTTTCTTTCTTTCTTTCTTTCTTTCTTTCTTTCTTTTCTTTCATCCTATCTTCCGTCAATGCTTTCTTTCTTTCTTTCTTTCTTTTTTTCTTTCTTTCTTTCTATCTTCCGTCAATGCTTTCTTTCTTTTTTCTTTCTTTCTTTCTTCCTATCTTCCGTCAATGCTTTCTTTCTTTCTTTCTTTCTTTCTTTCTTTCTTTCTTTCTTTCTTTCTTTCTTTCTTTCTTCCTATCTTCCATTAATGCTTTCTTTTTTCTTTCTTAATTTCTTTCTTTCTTTCTTTTTCCTTCTGCCCAACATTTTTCTTCTTTCATTCATTCTCTCTTTCTCACACTGTCTTTCTTTCTTTCTTACTTTATTCCTATCGTCCGTCAATGTTTTCTTTCTTTCTTTCTTTCTTTCTTTCTTTCCTTCTTTCTTTCTTCCTATCTTCCGTCAATGTTTTCTTTCTTTCTTTCTTTCTTTCTTTCTTTCTTCCTATCTTCTGTCAATGCTTGCCTGCTTTCTTTCTTTCTTTCTTTCTTTCTTTCTTTCATCCTATCTTTCATCAATGTTTTCTTTCTTTCTTTCTTTCTTTCTTTCCTTCTTTCTTTCTTTCTTTCTTTCTTTCTTTCTTTCTTTCTTTCTTCCTATCTTCCTTCAATGCATTTTTCTTTCTTTCTTTCTTGCTTTCTTCCTTTCTTCCGTCAATGTTTTCTTTCTTTCTGTCTTTCTTTCTTTCTTTCTATCTTCCGTCAATGCTTTCTTTTTTCTTTCTTACTTTCTTTCTTTCTTTCTTTTTCCTTCTGCCCAACATTTCTTTGTTTCTTTCATTCATTCTCTCTTTCTCTCACTTTCTTTCTTTCTTTCTTCCTATCTTCCGTCAATGCTTTCTTTCTTTCTTTCTTTCTTTCTATCTTTCTTTCTTTCTTTCTCTCTTTCTTTCTTTCTTTCTTTCTTTCTTTCTTTCATCCTATCTTCCGTCAATGCTCTCTTTCTTTCTTTCTTTCTTTTTTTCTTTCTTTCTTTCTATCTTCCGTCAATGCTTTCTTTCTTTTTTCTTTCTTTCTTTCTTCCTATCTTTCGTCAATGCTTTCTTTCTTTTTTCTTTCTTACTTTCTTCCTATCTTCCGTCAATGCTTTTTTCTTTTTTTACTTTCTTTCTTTCTTCCTATCTTCCGTCAATGCTTTCTTTCTTTCTTTCTTGCTTGCTTTATTTCTTTCTTTCTTTCTTTTTCTTACTATCTTCCGTCAATGCTTTCTGCTTTCTTTCTTTCTTTATTTCTTTCTTCTTTCCTATCTTTCGTCTATGCTTTCTTTCTTTTCTTCTTTCTTTCTTTCTATCTTCCGTCAACGCTTTCTTTCTTTTTTCTTTCTTTCGTCCTATCTTCCGTCAATGCTTTCTTTTTTCTTTCTTACTTTCTTTCTTTCTTTCTTTATTCCTATCGTCCGTCAATGTTTTCTTTTTTTCTATCTTTCTTTCTTTCATTATATCTTTCATCAATGCTTTCTTTTTTTCTTTCTTTCTTTCTTCCTATCTTCCGTCAATGCTTGCTTACTTACTTACTTTCTTTCACTCTTTCTTTCTTTCTGTCTTTCTTTCTTTCGTTCTTTCTTTCTATCTTTCTTCCTATCATCCGTCAATGCTTTTTTCTTTTTTTTCTTTCTTTCTTTCTTCCTATCTTCCGTCAATGCTTTCTTTCTTTCTTTCTTTCTTTCTTTCTTCTTTCCTATCTTCCGTCAATGCTTTCTTTCTTTTCTTCTTTCTTTCTTTCTATCTTCCGTCAACGCTTTCTTTCTTTTTTCTTTCTTTCGTCCTATCTTCCGTCAATGCTTTCTTTTTTCTTTCTTTCTTTCTTTCTTTCTTTTTCCTTCTGCCCAACATTTCTTTGTTTCTTTCATTCATTCTCTCTTTCTCCCACTTTCTTTCTTTCTTTCTTCCTATCTTCCGTCAATGCTTTCTTTCTTTCTTTCTTTCTTTCTTTCTTTCTTTCTATCTTTCTTTCTTTCTTTCTTTCTCTCTTTCTTTCTAAATTTCTTTCTTTCTTTCTTTCATCCTATCTTCCGTCAATGCTCTCTTTCTTTCTTTCTTTCTTTTTTCTTTCTTTCTTCCTATCTTCCATCAATGCTTTCTTTTTTCTTTCTTAATTTCTTTCTTTCTTTCTTTTTCCTTCTGCCCAACATTTCTTTCTTCTTTCATTCATTCTCTCTTTCTCACACTGTCTTTCTTTCTTTCTTTCTTTATTCCTATCGTCCGTCAATGTTTTCTTTCTTTCTTTTTTTCTTTCTTCCTATCTTCCGTCAATGTTTTCTTTCTTTCTTTATTCCTTTCTTCCTATCTTCTGTCAATGCTTGCCTGCTTTCTTTCTTTCTTTCTTTCTTTCTTTCTTTCATCCTATCTTTCATCAATGTTATCTTTCTTTCTTTCTTTCTTTCTTTCTTCCTTTCTTTCCTTCTTTCTTTCTTTCTTTCTTTCTTTCTTTCTTCCTGTCTTCCTTCAATGCTTTTTTCTTTCTTTCTTTCTTGCTTTCTTCCTATCTTCCGTCAATGTTTTCTTTCTTTCTTTCTTTCTTTCTTTCTTTCTGTCTATCTTCCGTCAATGCTTTCTTTCTTTCTTTCTTTCTTTCTTTCTTTCTTTCTTTCTTTCTTTCTTTCTTCCTATCTTCCTTCAATGCTTTTTTTCTTTCTTTCTTTCTTGCTTTCTTCCTATCTTCCGTGAATGTTTTCTTTCTTTCTTTCTTTTCTTTCTTTCTTTCTTTCTTTCTTTCTTTCTTTCTTTCTTTCTATCTTCCGTCAATGCTCTCTTTCTTTCTTTCTTTCTTTTTTCTTTCTTTCTTCCTATCTTCCATCAATGCTTTCTTTTTTCTTTCTTAATTTCTTTCTTTCTTTCTTTTTCCTTCTGCCCAACATTTCTTTCTTCTTTCATTCATTCTCTCTTTCTCACACTGTCTTTCTTTCTTTCTTTCTTTATTCCTATCGTCCGTCAATGTTTTCTTTCTTTCTTTTTTTCTTTCTTCCTATCTTCCGTCAATGTTTTCTTTCTTTCTTTATTCCTTTCTTCCTATCTTCTGTCAATGCTTGCCTGCTTTCTTTCTTTCTTTCTTTCTTTCTTTCTTTCATCCTATCTTTCATCAATGTTATCTTTCTTTCTTTCTTTCTTTCTTTCTTCCTTTCTTTCCTTCTTTCTTTCTTTCTTTCTTTCTTTCTTTCTTCCTGTCTTCCTTCAATGCTTTTTTCTTTCTTTCTTTCTTGCTTTCTTCCTATCTTCCGTCAATGTTTTCTTTCTTTCTTTCTTTCTTTCTTTCTTTCTGTCTATCTTCCGTCAATGCTTTCTTTCTTTCTTTCTTTTCTTGCTTTCTTTCTTCCTATCTTCCTTCAATGCTTTTTTTCTTTCTTTCTTTCTTGCTTTCTTCCTATCTTCCGTGAATGTTTTCTTTCTTTCTTTCTTTCTTTCTTTCTTTCTTTCTTTCTTTCTATCTTCCGTCAATGCTTTCTTTCTTTTTTCTTTCTTTCTTTCTTTCTTCCTATCTTCCGTCAATTGTTTCTTTCTTTCTTTCTTTCTTTCTTTCTTTCTTCCTATCTTCCGTAAATGTTTGCTTACTTTCTTTCTTTCTTTCTTTCTTTCTTTCTTTCTTTCTTTCTTTCTTTCTTTCTTTCTTTTTTTCTTTCTTTCTTTCTTTCCTTCTTCCTATCTTCCGTCAATGCTTTTTTCTTTTTCTTTCTTTCTTTCTGTCTTCCTATCTTCCGCCAATGCTTTCTTTCTTTCTTTCTTTCTTTATTTCTTTCTTTCTTTCTCTTTCTTTCCTTCCTTCTTTCTTTCTTTCTTTCTTTCTTTCTTCCTATCTTCCGTCAATGCTTTTTTCTTTTTTTCTTTCTTTCTTTCTTCCTATCTACCATCAATGCTTTCTTTCTTTCTTTCTTTCTTTCTTTCTTTCTTTCTTTTATTCTTTCTTTCTTTCTATCTTCCATCAATGTTTTCTTTTTTCTTTCTTTCTTTCTTTCTTTCTCTCTTTTTCTTCTGCCCGCCATTTTTTCTTTCATTCATTCATTCTCTCTTTCTCCCACTTTCTTCCTTTCTTTCTTTCTTCCTATCTTTCATCACTTCTTGCTTACTTTCTATCTTTTTTTTACTTTCTTTCTTTCTTTCTCCTTTCCTCTCTTCCGTCAATGCTTTCTTTCTTTCTTTCTTTCATTCTTTCTTTCTTCCAATCTTCCGTCAATGCTTTTTTCTTTTTTTCTTTTCTTTGTTTCTTCCTATCTTCCGTCAATGCTTTCTTTCTTTCTTTCTTACTTTCTTTCTTTCATTCTTTCTTTCGTTCTTTCTTCCTATCTTCCGTTAATGCTTGCTTACTTACTTACTTTCTTTCTATCTTTCTTTCTTTCTTTCTTTCTTTTTCTTACTATCTTCCGTCAATGCTTTCTGCTTTCTTTCTTTCTTTCTTTCTTCTTTCCTATTTTCCGTCATTGCTTTCTTTATTTATTTATTTCTTTCTTTTTCTTTCTTTCTATCTTCTGTCAATGCTTTCTTTCTTTTTTCTTTCTTTCTTTCTTTCTTTCTTCCTATCTTCCGTCAATGCTTTCTATCCTTCTATCTTTCTTTCTTTCTTTCATCCTATCTTTCGTCAATGCTTTCTTTTTTTTCTTTCTTTCTGTCTTTCTTCCTATCTTCCATCAATTCTTGCTTACTTTCTTTCTTTCTTTCTTTCTTTCTTTCTAGTTTCCTATCTTCCATCAATGCTTTCTTTCTTTCTTTCTTTCTATCTTTCTTTCTTTCTTTCTTTCTATCTTCCGTCAATGCTTTCTTTCTTTCTTTCTTTCTTTCTTTCTTTCTTTCTTTCTTTCATCTTATCTTTCGTCAATGCTTTCTTTCTTTCTTTCTTTCTTTCTTTCTAGTTTCCTATCTTCCATCAATGCTTTCTTTCTTTCTTTCTTTCTATCTTTCTTTCTTTCTTTCTTCCTATCTTCCGTCAATGCTTTCTTTCTTTCTTTCTTTCTTACTTTCTTTCATTCTTTCTTTCTTTCTTTCTTTCTTTTTCTTACTATCTTCCGTCAATGCTTTCTGCTTTCTTTCTTTCTTTCTTTCTTCTTTCCTATCTTCCGTCATTGCTTTCTTTATTTCTTTATTTCTTTCTTTTTCTTTCTTTCTATCTTCTGTCAATGCTTTCTTTCTTTTTTCTTTCTTTCTTTCTTTCTTTCTTCCAATCTTCCGTCAATGCTTTCTTTCCTTCTTTCTTTCTTTCTTTCTTTCATCCTATCTTTCGTCAATGCTTTCTTTTTTTCTTTCTTTCTGTCTTTCTTCCTATCTTCCATCAATTCTTGCTTACTTTCATTCTTTCTTTCTTTCTTTCTTTCTTTCTCCTTTCCTATCTTCCATCAATGCTTTCTTTCTTTCTTTGTTTCTATCTTTCTTTCTTTCTTTCTTTCTATCTTCCGTCAATGCTTTCTTTCTTTCTTTCTTTCTTTCTTTCTTTCTTTCTTTCTTTCTTTCTTTCTTTCTTTCATCTTATCTTTCGTCAATGCTTTCCTTCTTTCTTTCTTTCTTTCTTTCTTTCTTTCTTTCTTTCTTTCTTTTTCCTTCTGCCCAACATTTTCTTTGTTTCTTTCATTCATTCTCTCTTTCTCCCACTTTCTTTCTTTCTTTCTTCCTATCTTCCGTCAATGCTTTCTTTCTTTCTTTCTTTCTTTCTTTTTTTCTTTCTTTCTTTCTATATTCCGTCAATGCTTTCTTTCTTTTTTCTTTCTTTCTTTCTTCCTATCTTCCATCAATGCTTGCTTACTTTCTTTCATTCTTTCTTTCTTTCTTTCTCCTTTCCTATCTTCCATCAATGCTTGCTTTCTTTCTTTCTTTCTTTCTTTCTTTCTATCTTTCTTTTTTTCTTTCAATCTCCTTCAATGCTTCCTTTCTATTTTGTTTCTTTCTTTCTCCTTTCCTATCTTCCATCAATGCTTTCTTTCTTTCTTTCTTTCTTTCTATCTTTCTTTCTTTCTTTCTTTCAATCTCCTTCAATGCTTCCTTTCTATTTTGTTTCTTTCTTTCTTTCTTCCTTTCTTAAGTCAATGCTTTCTTTCTTTCTTTCTTTCATCGTATCTTTCGTCAATGCTTTCTTTCTTTCTTTCTTTCTTTTTTCTTTCTTTCTGCCTTCCTATCTTCCGTCAATGCTTTCTTTCTTTCTTTCTTTCTTTCTATCTTTCATTCTTTCTTTCTTTCTTTCTTTCTTTCTTTCTTTCTTCCTATTTTCCGTCAATGCTTTCTTTTTTCTTTCTTTCTTTCATTCTTTCTTTCTTTCTTTCTTACTATCCACCGTCAATGCTTGCTTACTTACTAACTTAGTTTCTTTCTTTCTATCTTTCTTTCTTCCTCTCTTCCGTCAATGCTTTTTTCTTTCTTTCTTTCTTTCTTTCTTTCTTTCTTTCTTTCTTTCTTTCTTTCTTTCTTTCTTTCTTTCTTTCTTCCTATATTCCATCAATGCTTTCTTTCTTTCTTTCTATCTTTCTTTCTTTCTTTCTTTCTGTCTTACTTACTTTCTATCTTTCTTTCTTTCTTTTTCTTCCTATCTTCGCTCAATGCTTTCTTTTTTCTTTCTTTCTTTCTTTCTTTCTTTCTTTCTTTCTTTCTTTCTTTCTTTCTTTCTTTCTTTCTTTCTTTCTTTCTTTCTTTCTTTCTTTCTTTCTTCCTATCTTCCGTCAATCCTTGCTTACTTACTTACTTTCTTTCTCTCTTTCTTTCTTTCTTTCTTTCTTTCGTTCTTTCTTTCTATCTTTCTTCCTATCTTCCATCAATGCTTTTTTCTTTTTTTCTTTTTTTCTTTCTTCCTATCTTCCGTCAATGCTTTCTTTCTTTCTTTCTTTCTTTCTTTCTTTCTTTCTTTCTTTCTTTCTTACTTTCTTTCTATCTTTCTTTCTTTCTTTCTTTCTTTTTCTTACTATCTTCCGTCAATGCTTTCTGCTTTCTTTCTTTCTTTCTTTCTCCTTTCCTCTCTTCCGTCAATGCTTTCTTTCTTTCTTTCTTTCTTTCTTTCTTTCTTTCTTTCTTTCTATCTTTCTTTCTTTCTTTCTTTCTTCTTTCCTATCTTCCGTCAATGCTTTCTTTCTTTTTCTTTCATTCTTCCTATCTTCCGTCAATGCTTTCTTTCTTTCTTTCTTTCTTTTATCCTATCTCTTGTCAATGTTTTCTTTCTTTCTTTCTTTCTTTCTTTCTTTCTTTCTTTCTTTCCTTCTTTCTTTCTTTCTTTCTTTCTTCCTATCTTCCGTCATTGCTTTCTTTATTTCTTTATTTCTTTCTTTTTCTTTCTTTCTATCTTCTGTCAATGCTTTCTTTCTTTTTTCTTTCTTTCTTTCTTTCTTTCTTCCTATCTTCCGTCAATGTTTTCTTTCCTTCCTTCTTTCTTTCTTTCTTTCTTTCATCCTATCTTTCGTCAATGCTTTCTTTTTTTCTTTCTTTCTGTCTTTCTTCCTATCTTCCATCAATTCTTGCTTACTTTCTTTCATTCTTTTTTCTTTCTTTCTTTCTCCTTTCCTATCTTCCGTCAATGCTTTCTTTCTTTCTTTCTTTCTTTCTTTCTTTCTTTCATCTTATCTTTCGTCAATGCTTTCTTTCTTTCTTTCTTTCTTTCTTTCTTTCTTTCTTTCTTTTTCCTTCTGCCCAACATTTCTTTGTTTCTTTCATTCATTCTCTCTTTCTCCCACTTTCTTTCTTTCTTTCTTCCTATCTTCCGTCAATGCTTTCTTTCTTTCCTTCTTTCTTTCTTTCATCCTATCTTCCGTCAATGCTTTCTTTCTTTCTTTCTTTCTCTTTCTTACTTTCTTTTTTTCTTTCTTTCTTTCTATATTCCGTCAATGCTTTCTTTCTTTTTTCTTTCTTTCTTTCTTCCTATCTTCCATCAATGCTTGCTTACTTTCTTTCATTCTTTCTTTCTTTCTTTCTCCTTTCTTATCTTCCATCAATGCTTTCTTTCTTTCTTTCTTTCTTCCTATCTTCCGTCAATGCTTGCTTACTTACTTACTTTCTTTCACTCTTTCTTTCTTTCTTTCTTTCTTTCGTTCTTTCTTTCTATATTTCTTCCTATCTTCCGTCAATGCTTTTTTCTTTTTTTTCTTTCTTTCTTTCTTCCTATCTTCCGTCAATGCTTTCTTTCTTTCTTTCTTTCTTTCTTTCTTTCTTTCTTTCTTTCTTTCTTTCTTTCTTTCTTCTTTCCTATCTTCCGTCAATGCTTTCTTTCTTTTCTTCTTTCTTTCTTTCTATCTTCCGTCAACGCTTTCTTTCTTTTTTCTTTCTTTCGTCCTATCTTCCGTCAATGCTTTCTTTTTTCTTTCTTACTTTCTTTCTTTCTTTCTTTTTCCTTCTGCCCAACATTTCTTTGTTTCTTTCATTCATTCTCTCTTTCTCCCACTTTCTTTCTTTCTTTCTTTCGTCCTATCTTCCGTCAATGCTTTCTTTCTTTCTTTATTTCTTTCTTTCTATCTTTCTTTCTTTCTTTCTTTCTTTCTTTCTTTCTTTCTTTCTTTCTTTCATCCTATCTTCCGTCAATGCTTTCTTTCTTTCTTTCTTTCTTTTTTTCTTTCTTTCTTTCTATCTTCCGTCAATGCTTTCTTTCTTTTTTCTTTCTTTCTTTCTTCCTATCTTCCGTCAATGCTTTCTTTCTTTCTTTCTTTCTTTCTTTCTTTCTTTCTTTCTTTCTTTCTTTCTTTCTTTCTTCCTATCTTCCATTAATGCTTTCTTTTTTCTTTCTTAATTTCTTTCTTTCTTTCTTTTTCCTTCTGCCCAACATTTTTCTTCTTTCATTCATTCTCTCTTTCTCACACTGTCTTTCTTTCTTTCTTACTTTATTCCTATCGTCCGTCAATGTTTTCTTTCTTTCTTTCTTTCTTTCTTTCTTTCCTTCTTTCTTTCTTCCTATCTTCCGTCAATGTTTTCTTTCTTTCTTTCTTTCTTTCTTTCTTTCTTCCTATCTTCTGTCAATGCTTGCCTGCTTTCTTTCTTTCTTTCTTTCTTTCTTTCTTTCATCCTATCTTTCATCAATGTTTTCTTTCTTTCTTTCTTTCTTTCTTTCCTTCTTTCTTTCTTTCTTTCTTTCTTTCTTTCTTTCTTTCTTTCTTCCTATCTTCCTTCAATGCATTTTTCTTTCTTTCTTTCTTGCTTTCTTCCTTTCTTCCGTCAATGTTTTCTTTCTTTCTGTCTTTCTTTCTTTCTTTCTATCTTCCGTCAATGCTTTCTTTTTTCTTTCTTACTTTCTTTCTTTCTTTCTTTTTCCTTCTGCCCAACATTTCTTTGTTTCTTTCATTCATTCTCTCTTTCTCTCACTTTCTTTCTTTCTTTCTTCCTATCTTCCGTCAATGCTTTCTTTCTTTCTTTCTTTCTTTCTATCTTTCTTTCTTTCTTTCTCTCTTTCTTTCTTTCTTTCTTTCTTTCTTTCTTTCATCCTATCTTCCGTCAATGCTCTCTTTCTTTCTTTCTTTCTTTTTTTCTTTCTTTCTTTCTATCTTCCGTCAATGCTTTCTTTCTTTTTTCTTTCTTTCTTTCTTCCTATCTTTCGTCAATGCTTTCTTTCTTTTTTCTTTCTTTCTTTCTTCCTATCTTCCGTCAATGCTTTTTTCTTTTTTTACTTTCTTTCTTTCTTCCTATCTTCCGTCAATGCTTTCTTTCTTTCTTTCTTGCTTGCTTTATTTCTTTCTTTCTTTCTTTTTCTTACTATCTTCCGTCAATGCTTTCTGCTTTCTTTCTTTCTTTATTTCTTTCTTCTTTCCTATCTTTCGTCTATGCTTTCTTTCTTTTCTTCTTTCTTTCTTTCTATCTTCCGTCAACGCTTTCTTTCTTTTTTCTTTCTTTCGTCCTATCTTCCGTCAATGCTTTCTTTTTTCTTTCTTACTTTCTTTCTTTCTTTCTTTATTCCTATCGTCCGTCAATGTTTTCTTTTTTTCTATCTTTCTTTCTTTCATTATATCTTTCATCAATGCTTTCTTTTTTTCTTTCTTTCTTTCGTCCTATCTTCCGTCAATGCTTTCTTTTTTCTTTCTTTCTTTCTTTCTTTCTTTTTCCTTCTGCCCAACATTTCTTTGTTTCTTTCATTCATTCTCTCTTTCTCCCACTTTCTTTCTTTCTTTCTTCCTATCTTCCGTCAATGCTTTCTTTCTTTCTTTCTTTCTTTCTTTCTTTCTATCTTTCTTTCTTTCTTTCTTTCTCTCTTTCTTTCTAAATTTCTTTCTTTCTTTCTTTCATCCTATCTTCCGTCAATGCTCTCTTTCTTTCTTTCTTTCTTTTTTCTTTCTTTCTTCCTATCTTCCATCAATGCTTTCTTTTTTCTTTCTTAATTTCTTTCTTTCTTTCTTTTTCCTTCTGCCCAACATTTCTTTCTTCTTTCATTCATTCTCTCTTTCTCACACTGTCTTTCTTTCTTTCTTTCTTTATTCCTATCGTCCGTCAATGTTTTCTTTCTTTCTTTTTTTCTTTCTTCCTATCTTCCGTCAATGTTTTCTTTCTTTCTTTATTCCTTTCTTCCTATCTTCTGTCAATGCTTGCCTGCTTTCTTTCTTTCTTTCTTTCTTTCTTTCTTTCATCCTATCTTTCATCAATGTTATCTTTCTTTCTTTCTTTCTTTCTTTCTTCCTTTCTTTCCTTCTTTCTTTCTTTCTTTCTTTCTTTCTTTCTTCCTGTCTTCCTTCAATGCTTTTTTCTTTCTTTCTTTCTTGCTTTCTTCCTATCTTCCGTCAATGTTTTCTTTCTTTCTTTCTTTCTTTCTTTCTTTCTGTCTATCTTCCGTCAATGCTTTCTTTCTTTCTTTCTTTCTTTCTTTCTTTCTTTCTTTCTTTCTTTCTTTCTTCCTATCTTCCTTCAATGCTTTTTTTCTTTCTTTCTTTCTTGCTTTCTTCCTATCTTCCGTGAATGTTTTCTTTCTTTCTTTCTTTCTTTCTTTCTTTCTTTCTTTCTTTCTTTCTTTCTTTCTATCTTCCGTCAATGCTCTCTTTCTTTCTTTCTTTCTTTTTTCTTTCTTTCTTCCTATCTTCCATCAATGCTTTCTTTTTTCTTTCTTAATTTCTTTCTTTCTTTCTTTTTCCTTCTGCCCAACATTTCTTTCTTCTTTCATTCATTCTCTCTTTCTCACACTGTCTTTCTTTCTTTCTTTCTTTATTCCTATCGTCCGTCAATGTTTTCTTTCTTTCTTTTTTTCTTTCTTCCTATCTTCCGTCAATGTTTTCTTTCTTTCTTTATTCCTTTCTTCCTATCTTCTGTCAATGCTTGCCTGCTTTCTTTCTTTCTTTCTTTCTTTCTTTCTTTCATCCTATCTTTCATCAATGTTATCTTTCTTTCTTTCTTTCTTTCTTTCTTCCTTTCTTTCCTTCTTTCTTTCTTTCTTTCTTTCTTTCTTTCTTCCTGTCTTCCTTCAATGCTTTTTTCTTTCTTTCTTTCTTGCTTTCTTCCTATCTTCCGTCAATGTTTTCTTTCTTTCTTTCTTTCTTTCTTTCTTTCTGTCTATCTTCCGTCAATGCTTTCTTTCTTTCTTTCTTTCTTGCTTTCTTTCTTCCTATCTTCCTTCAATGCTTTTTTTCTTTCTTTCTTTCTTGCTTTCTTCCTATCTTCCGTGAATGTTTTCTTTCTTTCTTTCTTTCTTTCTTTCTTTCTTTCTTTCTATCTTCCGTCAATGCTTTCTTTCTTTTTTCTTTCTTTCTTTCTTTCTTCCTATCTTCCGTCAATTGTTTCTTTCTTTCTTTCTTTCTTTCTTTCTTTCTTTCTTCCTATCTTCCGTAAATGTTTGCTTACTTTCTTTCTTTCTTTCTTTCTTTCTTTCTTTCTTTCTTTCTTTCTTTCTTTCTTTTTTTCTTTCTTTCTTTCTTTCCTTCTTCCTATCTTCCGTCAATGCTTTTTTCTTTTTCTTTCTTTCTTTCTGTCTTCCTATCTTCCGCCAATGCTTTCTTTCTTTCTTTCTTTCTTTATTTCTTTCTTTCTTTCTCTTTCTTTCCTTCCTTCTTTCTTTCTTTCTTTCTTTCTTTCTTCCTATCTTCCGTCAATGCTTTTTTCTTTTTTTCTTTCTTTCTTTCTTCCTATCTACCATCAATGCTTTCTTTCTTTCTTTCTTTCTTTCTTTCTTTCTTTTATTCTTTCTTTCTTTCTATCTTCCATCAATGTTTTCTTTTTTCTTTCTTTCTTTCTTTCTTTCTCTCTTTTTCCTTCTGCCCGCCATTTTTTCTTTCATTCATTCATTCTCTCTTTCTCCCACTTTCTTCCTTTCTTTCTTTCTTCCTATCTTTCATCACTTCTTGCTTACTTTCTATCTTTTTTTTACTTTCTTTCTTTCTTTCTCCTTTCCTCTCTTCCGTCAATGCTTTCTTTCTTTCTTTCTTTCATTCTTTCTTTCTTCCAATCTTCCGTCAATGCTTTTTTCTTTTTTTCTTTTCTTTGTTTCTTCCTATCTTCCGTCAATGCTTTCTTTCTTTCTTTCTTACTTTCTTTCTTTCATTCTTTCTTTCGTTCTTTCTTCCTATCTTCCGTTAATGCTTGCTTACTTACTTACTTTCTTTCTATCTTTCTTTCTTTCTTTCTTTCTTTTTCTTACTATCTTCCGTCAATGCTTTCTGCTTTCTTTCTTTCTTTCTTTCTTCTTTCCTATTTTCCGTCATTGCTTTCTTTATTTATTTATTTCTTTCTTTTTCTTTCTTTCTATCTTCTGTCAATGCTTTCTTTCTTTTTTCTTTCTTTCTTTCTTTCTTTCTTCCTATCTTCCGTCAATGCTTTCTATCCTTCTATCTTTCTTTCTTTCTTTCATCCTATCTTTCGTCAATGCTTTCTTTTTTTTCTTTCTTTCTGTCTTTCTTCCTATCTTCCATCAATTCTTGCTTACTTTCTTTCTTTCTTTCTTTCTTTCTTTCTAGTTTCCTATCTTCCATCAATGCTTTCTTTCTTTCTTTCTTTCTATCTTTCTTTCTTTCTTTCTTTCTATCTTCCGTCAATGCTTTCTTTCTTTCTTTCTTTCCTTTCTTTCTTTCTTTCTTTCTTTCATCTTATCTTTCGTCAATGCTTTCTTTCTTTCTTGTCTTTCTTTCTTTCTTTCTTTTTCCTTCTGCCCAACATTTCTTTGTTTCTTTCATTCATTCTCTCTTTCTCCCACTTTCTTTCTTTCTTTCTTCCTACCTTCCGTCAATGCTTTCTTTCTTTCTTTCTTTCATCCTATCTTCCCTCAATGCTTTCTTTCTTTCTTTCTTTCTTTCTTTCTTACTTTCTTTTTTTCTTTCTTTCTTTCTATATTCCGTCAATGCTTTCTTTCTTTTTTCTTTCTTTCTTTCTTCCTATCTTCCATCAAATGCTTGCTTACTTTCTTTCATTCTTTCTTTCTTTCTTTCTCCTTTCCTATCTTCCATCAATGCTTTCTTTCTTTCTTTCTTTCTTTCTTTCTATCTTTCTTTCTTTCTTTCTTTCAATCTCCTTCAATGCTTCCTTTCTATTTTGTTTCTTTCTTTCTCCTTTCCTATCTTCCATCAATGCTTTCTTTCTTTCTTTCTTTCTTTCTTTCTTTCTTTCTTTCTTTCTTTCTTTCTTTCTATCTTTCTTTCTTTCTTTCTTTCTTTCAATCTCCTTCAATGCTTCCTTTCTATTTTGTTTCTTTCTTTCTTTCTTCCTTTCTTAAGTCAATGCTTTCTTTCTTTCTTTCTTTCTTTCATCGTATCTTTCGTCAATGCTTTCTTTCTTTCTTTCTTTCTTTCTTTTTTTCTTTCTTTCTGCCTTCCTATCTTCCGTCAATGCTTTCTTTCTTTCTTTCTTTCTTTCTTTCTTTCTATCTTTCATTCTTTCTTTCTTTCTTTCTTTCTTTCTTTCTTCCTATCTTCCGTCAATGCTTTCTTTTTTTCTTTCTTTCTTTCATTCTTTCTTTCTTTCTTTCTTCCTATCCTCCGTCAATGCTTGCTTACTTACTAACTTAGTTTCTTTCTTTCTATCTTTCTTTCTTCCTCTATTCCGTCAATGCTTTTTTCTTTCTTTCTTTCTTTCTTTCTTTCTTTCTTTCTTTCTTTCTTCCTATATTCCTTCAATGCTTTCTTTCTTTCTTTCTATCTTTTTTTCTTACTTTCTTTCTGTCTTACTTACTTTCTATCTTTCTTTCTTTTTCTTCCTATCTTCGCTCAATGCTTTCTTTTTTATTTCTTTCTTTCTTTTCTTTCTTTCTTTCTTTCTTTCTTTCTTTCTTTCTTTCTTTCTTTCTTTCTTTCTTTCTTTTTTCTTTCGTTCTTTCTTCCAATCTTCCGTCAATCCTTGCTTACTTACTTACTTTCTTTCTCTCTTTCTTTCTTTCTTTCTTTCGTTCTTTCTTTCTATCTTTCTTCCTATCTTCCGTCAATGCTTTTTTCTTTTTTTCTTTTTTTCTTTCTTCCTATCTTCCGTCAATGCTTTCTATCTTTCTTTCTTTCTTTCTTTCTTTCTTTCTTTCTTACTTTCTTTCTATCTATCTTTCTTTCTTTCTTTCTTTTTCTTACTATCTTCCGTCAATGCTTTCTGCTTTCTTTCTTTCTTCCTTTCTCCTTTTCCTCTCTTCCGTCAATGCTTTCTTTCTTTCTTTCTTTCTTTCATTCTTTCTTTCTTCCAATCTTCCGTCAATACCTTTTTTCTTTTTTTCTTTTCTTTGTTTTCTTCCTATCTTCCGTCAATGCTTTTCTTTATTTCTTTCTTACTTTCTTTCTTTCTTTCTTTCTTTCGTTCTTTCTTCCTATCTTCCGTTAATGCTTGCTTACTTACTTACTTTCTTTTCTCTCTTTCTTCTTTCTTTCTTTCCTTCTATCTTTCTATCTTTCTACCTATCTTCCGTCAATGCTTTTTTCTTTTTTTCTTTTTTTCTTTCTTCCTATCTTCCGTCAATTCTTGCTTACTTTCTTTCATTCTTTCTTCTTTCTTTCTTTCTCCTTTCCTATCTTCCATCAATGCTTTCTTTCTTTCTTTCTTTCTTTCTTTCTATCTATCTTTCTTTCTTTCTTTCTATCTTCCGTCAATGCTTTCTTTCTTTCTTTCTTTCTTTCTTTCTTTCTTTCTTTCTTTCTTTCTTTCTTTCTTTCTTTCTTTCATCTTATCTTTCGTCAATGCTTTCTTTCTTTCTTTCTTTCTTTCTTTTTCCTTCTGCCCAACATTTCTTTGTTTCTTTCATTCATTCTCTCTTTCTCCCACTTTCTTTCTTTCTTTCTTCCTATCTTCCGTCAATGCTTTCTTTCTTTCTTTCTTTCTTTCATCCTATCATCCGTCAATGCTTTCTTTCTTTCTTTCTTTCTCTCTTTCTTACTTTCTTTTTTCTTTCTTTCTATATTCCGTCAATGCTTTCTTTCTTTTTTCTTTCTTTCTTTCTTCCTATCTTCCATCAATGCTTGCTTACTTTCTTTCATTCTTTCTTTCTTTCTTTCTCCTTTCCTATCTTCCATCAATGCTTTCTTTCTTTCTTTCATTCTTTCTTTCTTTCTTTCTTTCTTTCTTTTTTCTTCCTATCTTCCCTCAATGCTTTCTTTTTTCTTTCTTTCTTTCTTTCTTTCTTTCTTTCTTTCTTTCTTTCTTTTCTTTCTTTCTTTCTTTTCTTTCTTTCTTTCTTTCTTTCTTCTTTCCTATCTTCCGTCAATGCTTTCTTTCATTTTTCTTTCTTTCTTCCTATCTTCCGTCAATGCTTTCTTTTCAATTTCTTACTTTCTTTCCTTCTTTCTTTTTCCTTGCTGCCCAACATTTCTTTCTTCTTTCATTCATTCTCTCTTTCTCCCACTTTCTTTCTTTCTTTCTTTCTTTATTCCTATCGTCCGTCAATGTTTTCTTTCTTTCTTTCTGTCTTTCTTTCTTTCATCCAATCTTTCATCAATGCATTCTTTTTTTTCTTTTTTTCGTTCTTTCTTTCTTCCTATCTTCCGTCAATGTTTTCTTTCTTTCTTTCTTTCTTTCTTCCTATCTTCTGTCAATGCTTGCCT
>JBAJHW010000119.1:67500-70967 GCA_037013535.1 Intellagama lesueurii
TTCCTTTCTTCCTATCTTCCGTCAATGCTTTCTTTCTTTCTTTGTTTCTTTCTTTTATCCTATATCTCGTCAATGCTTTCTTTCTTTCTTTCTTTCTTTCTTTCTTTCTTTCTTTCTTTCTTTCTTTCTTTCTTTCTTATTTTCTTTCTTTCTTTCTTTCTTTCTTTCTTTCTTCCTATCTTCCGTCATTGCTTTCTTTCTTTCTTTCTTTCTTTCTTTTTTTCTTTCTGTCTATCTTCTGTCAATGCTTTCTTTCTTCTTTCTTTCTTTCTTTCTTTCTTTCTTCCTATCTTCCGTCAATGCTTTCTTTCCTTCTTTCTTTCTTTCTTTCTTTCTTTCTTTCATCCTATCTTTCGTCAATGCTTTCTTTTTTTCTTTCCTTCTTTCTGTCTTTCTTTCTATCTTCCATCAATGATTGCTTACTTTCTTTCAATCTTTCTTTCTTTCTTTCTTTCTCCTTTCCTATCTTCCATCAATACTTTCTTTCTTTTTTTCTTTCTTTCATTCTATCTTCAGTCAATGCTCCCTTTCTATTTTCTTTCTTTCTTTCTTTCTTCCTATCTTTCGTCAATGCTTTCTTTCTTTCTTTCTATCATCTGTCAATGCTTTCTTTCTTTTTCCTTTCTTTCTTTCTTTCTTTCTTCCTATCTTCCGTCAATGCTTTCTTTCCTTCCTTCTTTCTTTCTTTCTTTCTTTCATCCTATCTTTCGTAAATGCTTTCTTTTTTTCTTTCTTTCTGTCTTTCTTCCTATCTTCCATCAATTCTTGCTTACTTTCTTTCATTCTTTCTTTCTTTCTTTCTTTCTCCTTTCCTATCTTCCATCAATGCCTTGCTTTCTTTCTTTCTTTCTTTCTATCTATCTTTCTTTCTTTCTTTCTAGCTTCCGTCAATGCTTTCTTTCTTTCTTTCTTTCTTTCATCGTATCTTTCGTCAATGCTTTCTTTCTTTCTTTCGTTTCTTTCTTTTTCCTTCTGCCCAACATTTCTTTGTTTCTTTCATTCATTCTCTCTTTCTCCCACTTTCTTTCTTTCTTTCTTCCTATCTTCCGTCAATGCTTTCTTTCTTTCTTTCTTTCTTTCATCCTATCTTCCGTCAATGCTTTCTTTCTTTCTTTCTTTCTTTCTTACTTTCTTTTTTTCTTTCTTTCTTTCTATATTCCGTCAATGCTTTCTTTCTTTTTTCTTTCCTTTCTTTCTTCCTATCTTCCATCAGTGCTTTGCTTACTTTCTTTCATTCTTTCTTTCTTTCTTTCTCCTTTCCTATCTTCCATCAATGCTTTCTTTCTTTCTTTCTTTCTTTCTTTCTTTCTTTCTTTCTTTCTTTCAATCTCCATCAATGCTTCCTTTCTATTTTGTTTCTTTCTCTTTCTTTCTTCCTATCTTAAGTCAATGCTTTCTTTCTTTCTTTCTTTCATCGTATCTTTCGTCAATGCTTTCTTTCTTTCTTTCTTTCTTTTTTCTTTCTTTCTGTCTTCCTATCTTCCGTCAATGCTTTCTTTCTTTCTTTCTTTCTTTCTTTCATTCTTTCTTTCTTTCTTTCTTTCTTTCTTTTTCTTCCTATCTTCCCTCAATGCTTTCTTTTTTCTTTCTTTCTTTCTCTTCTGTTCCTTTCTTTCTTTCTTTCTTTCTTTCTTTCTTTCTTCTTCTTTTCTTTCTTTCTTTCTTCTTTCCTATCTTCCGTCAATGCTTTCTTTCATTTTTCTTTCTTTCTTCCTATCTTCCGTCAATGCTTTCTTTTCAATTTCTTACTTTCTTTCCTTCTTTCTTTTTCCTTCTGCCCAACATTTCTTTCTTCTTTCATTCATTCTCTCTTTCTCCCACTTTCTTTCTTTCTTTCTTTCTTTATTCCTATCGTCCGTCAATGTTTTTCTTTCTTTCTTTCTTTCTTTCTTTCTTTCTTTCTTTCTCCTTTCCTATCTTCCCGTCAATGCTTTCTTTCTTTTATTCTTTCTTTCTTTCTTTCTATCTTCCTATCTTCCGTCAATGGTTCCTTTTTTCTTTCTTACTTTCTTTCTTTCTTTCTTTTTCCTTCTGCCCAACATTTTCTTTGTTTCTTTCATTCATTCTCTCTTTTTCCCACTTTCTTTCTTTCTTTCTTCCTATCTTCGGTCAATGCTCTCTTTCTTTCTTTCTTTCTTTCTTTCTTTCTTTCTTTCATCCTATCTTCCGTCAATGCTTTCTTTCCTTCTTTCTTTTTTTCTTTCTTTCTTCCTATCTTCCGTCAATGCTTTCTTTCTTTCTTTCTTTCTTTCTTAATTTCTTTCTTTCATTCTTTCTTACTTCCTATTTTCCATCAATGCTTTCTTTTTTCTTTCTTTCTTTCTTTCTTTCTTTCTTTTTCCTTCTGCCCACCATTTCTTTCCTTCATTCATTCTCTCTTTCTCCCACTTTCTTTCTTCTTTCTTTCTTTCTTTCTTTCTTTCTTTCTTTCTTTCTTTCTTTCTTTCTTTCTTTCTTTCTTTCTTCCTTTCTTCCTATCTTCCGTCAATGCTTTCTTTCTTTCTGTTGTTTCTTTCTTTTATCCTATATCTCGTCAATGCTTTCTTTCTTTCTTTCTTTCTTTCTTTCTTTCTTTCTTTCTTTCTTATTTTCTTTCTTTCTTTCTTTCTTTCTTTCTTTCTTCCTATCTTCCGTCATTGCTTTCTTTCTTTCTTTCTTTCTTTCTTTTTTTCTTTCTGTCTATCTTCTGTCAATGCTTTCTTTCTTCTTTCTTTCTTTCTTTCTTCCTTTCTTCCTATCTTCCGTCAATGCTTTCTTTCCTTCTTTCTTTCTTTCTTTCTTTCTTTCTTTCATCCTATCTTTCGTCAATGCTTTCTTTTTTTCTTTCCTTCTTTCTGTCTTTCTTTCTATCTTCCATCAATGATTGCTTACTTTCTTTCAATCTTTCTTTCTTTCTTTCTTTCTCCTTTCCTATCTTCCATCAATACTTTTCTTTCTTTTTTTCTTTCTTTCATTCTATCTTCAGTCAATGCTCCCCTTTCTATTTTCTTTCTTTCTTTCTTTCTTCCTATCTTTCGTCAATGCTTTCTTTCTTTCTTTCTATCATCTGTCAATGCTTTCTTTCTTTTTCCTTTCTTTCTTTCTTTCTTTCTTCCTATCTTCCGTCAATGCTTTCTTTCCTTCCTTCTTTCTTTTCTTTCTTTCTTTCATCCTATCTTTCGTAAATGCTTTCTTTTTTTCTTTCTTTCTGTCTTTCTTCCTATCTTTCCATCAATTCTTGCTTACTTTCTTTCATTCTTTCTTTCTTTCTTTCTTTCTCCTTTCCTATCTTCCATCAATGCTTGCTTTCTTTCTTTCTTTCTTTCTTTCTTTCTATCTATCTTTCTTTCTTTCTTTCTAGCTTCCGTCAATGCTTTCTTTCTTTCTTTCTTTCTTTCATCGTATCTTTCGTCAATGCTTTCTTTCTTTCTTTCTTTCTTTCTTTTTCCTTCTGCCCAACATTTCTTTGTTTCTTTCATTCATTCTTC
>JBAJHW010000012.1:3787500-3810000 GCA_037013535.1 Intellagama lesueurii
GAGAAATATTCATGTCTCATGAAGTGGAAGCCTATTGATCTTCTGCAGATCCGGCATTATTGAAAACAGCGTTCGGCTTTCTGTCCGTGGGAAGCCAATTCAATTTTTTTTTAACAATGTACAGGGGTGTGGAGTCTGGAATGAAAGCAAGAAATTGGTACATCAGACAGGCCTTCATATCCATTAGATCTGAGGTGAAGGGCAGTTGCCAGAGTGAAGCCAGACCCTCTGCCATCCCAGCCAAGAAATAATTATGAGCAAATCGCTGTATGCTGATGGAGGCTGAAATTGCTTGTGAAACTTCTCATAAGTTCCTGTTATAGATTAAGTGCCGGTGTAGGAAAAATAACTGCACCCAACTGAAATGGGTGAATGTAATCAGATTTAATGGACTCGAGAGCTTGTTGGGAATTAAATAACTATTGATTGGTTGGAAAGTTGCTGTCATTACAAAATGCCACTCTGGACAAATTATCCAAGCAGCTGATAGATTACAAAGAAAGGCCCTTTGAATATCTGAGATTCCTTATTTCATACATAATCTCTCTCTCCCTCCCTCTCTCCCCTGTTAATCTCAGAGGGCAGGCATAGAATAGACTATAACCATGGGATGCAAGGGCCATTTTGAAATGCTACAAAGTGCAGGAAGAAAAAGTGAAATGCAGAAATAGAAGATGTATTTTTGAATTTAAGAATCTACTGAGAATGAAAAGTGTCTCTCCTGGAGCAGAACAGAACAGTTCTCCTAGCTCAGTATTAACATTCAACTCATAGGTGGCTCATGGATCAAGGAAGGAATGACCCCCTAAAATTGAGGGGCAACCTGTTCCCTTGGTTTACTCCAGAAGCTGTTACTTCTTGCACTTTTCAGGTCTTTCCCCAAGCAAGAGTCTTGTGCTGTCTCATCAGCTCTCTTTTCTGGGGGTCTTTGGTGATATGGGACGGACATTATAAGAATAATGTATTTGTGGTATTTTAAGACCTCCTGGACTTCATTGGGGGACTGAGATGGACCCATATGACTCCAGAATAAGGATTGGGCCCAGTCAGCAGCATCCTCTTTCCAGAGATTCCAGGGTCCAAAACTGAGGACTCGCTGTGGACCTTTGTGATGTTTTATGGTACAGATGCTGGCTGGATAGCCCAGTGGTTTAGATATCTAGCTGTGGAGCCAGAGGTTGGGAGTTCAATTCCCCCACTGTGACTCCCGGGAGAAGCGCCAGCCTGTGTGGCCTTGGGCCAGCTGCACAGGCCCAGGGCAGCCCCAGATAAAGGGAATGAGAAACCACTTCTGTGTACTCTCTACCTAGAAAACCCTGGAAAGGGTTGCCATAAGTCGAAATTGACTTGACGGCATGCATTCTTTATATTGCATGGTACAGATCTTTCAGAAACAATTGCAAAATGTGTGTGTCTGTATGAGAGAGAGGTTTGGGAGAGAGGGGGAAAACTCAATGAGGAATATGAAGGCCAGAAAATTAGTGTTGTCAAGGGTCATAATTACACTGCTGTTTAATACATGTATATGAATGTTCATATATAGCTATACAGCTAAAGCTTATTTGTTTCCTCTATTTGTTGCTACTGAAACAAAGAGTTCCCCCCCCCAAAAGACATTAAAGATATTGTGTATTATTGATATGTGATTACTGCTCCCAACATTTCTTCATCCGAGTAACTTTCGTCGTTTTGGGCATGCCAACACCCCTCCTGCATCAGTGAGATTTCCCAGCTTCCCATGAAAACAAAAACTCGCCCTCATTTTTCAGGTTTTCCACCCATTTTGAGCACGAAACTGCCAAATTTTGTGCAACTTAAAGCTGTTTCTGCCAAGTCCTGCGCAGGAAGCATACCATGCTGCTTACGGATTGTCACAATCTGGAGCAGCTTCACCCTGAGCAGCTTTTCCCTTTTGAAGTGAATCCTATGCAGGAAAGATGCCGTTCTACTCAAGAATTATAATACCTCTGCACAACTTGAATATTCTTCTGGGGGAAGAAATGCAATGAGAAATCTAGGGCAGCCATTCTTAGTGGGGGGCCATATGACCCCCCGGGAGGGGCTGGCACATTTCAAGGGTCCCACAGATTGGAAACAGTTTTTTACACCCCCCCTTATATGATTAGTTCTGCAATTTATATAATCTTAATTCCACCGGTATTTCTTTTATATTGTGTTTATGGCCATGGCCCACAAAAGGTTGAGAATGGCTAATCTAGGAGATCCAGCAACTTTCCTCTGAGATTTCTTGGAAGGGGCAAATCTCATGCACAGAAATCTGTCTGCCAGTAAAAGAAGAATAAGAAGTTATCCTCACCACTAGTTTCCATGCTACAGAACAAGCTTGTAAGATTCATATTCCTAAAATCGGCTGGACAGCTCAGTGGTTGAGGTCTCTGACTGCAGAACCAGAGGTTGGGAGTTCAAATCCCCCACTGGGCCTCCTTGACAGGGGCCGGACTTGATGATCCAAAGGGTCCCTTCCAGCTCTGCAATGTTAAGATGATGATGATGATTAATCTACACCACAGTCTGTTGTGTCACATCAGTTTGAGGATCACATTGTGGCACAGTGTTTTGGGAATTGTAGCATGGTGCACAGATGCACAAATTTCAACAGACATAACACTTTTTATAGATCTAATTGATGGTGTTGGTACGAAGCCAGGATTCTTTCTTTAACTAGAGGGAAGCTTAATTCTAATTGTGTGACAAGCCTGGGAAATGTTACTTGAATCCTTGATTCAAAGAAGGTGTCATTGTTGTTGTTGTCATCGTTCTCATCATTGTCGTTGTCTTCTCCTCCTTCAAATAGGCACATCCTTTCCTCACAGAACCACAGTTCCCATTTTCTCCAGTTAAACCAGTTAAAGTCCGTTGTGCCTAGATGTACAATCTGCTTATGACTTCATACTGGCGTTCAGTTGGTGTTCCGATGGTACCTTAAACCAAGAGGTCCATGGGAATTGAAACTGAAAAATCACATTTCTGTGCATCTGTGTTATGTACCCAGGTGTGCATGCACGTTTGAACTCAAGCACCACACATCCTGGCCTGTCACTTTCAGCTTCAAAGTGGGATTTGCCTCGATTCCATATTTTCCAGTGGGCATGTTATTGTCTACTGTACGTATTTCTTTCCCCTGTTTTCTACCTTTGACTAGAATTCAGGCTCCATCTATCCCTTGTGTCTGCCATGTTTGCAAAAGATGATGAAGGGGAAGAAAAAGAATGGGGAGCTGGGATGCCCATGATGATAACGTCGGTATTGGCTTGTTTACAGCAGCGCCTTCTTTGGTTATCAGCTGCAAAACTTCCTGAAAGTGGTGGTTTCAGGGTATCTGCTTTTCCCCCTGTTCCTCCTTTGCAACATGGATCAAGCACCACAAGCAACAGACATTCTGTGTCACAGTTGTCAGTTCTGCAGGATGCCAGAGACAGCTTGAGAGCTGTGTCATCCGTCACTGGTACACTGTGGCGGCGGTTAGGTTTCAATTTATATTTTATCAGTTCTTCTGTGTTTATACCAGCAAGAAAGAGATAGTTAGGTACCTACTAGAGTGTTTTTTCCCCCCCCACTCAGCTCTAAGGAGGCTGTGTAGCTGACCAACCAACTCGGCAGTAAATTTCCTCTCTACTCTCTGTCTTGCTGAGCTGTTTAACACATTGCAGATTACCCAGTCTTGGTTTGCTAACAGATGTAGAATGGACAGTCGACTGCAGCCAAGCTTGAAGCTTGTATTTTGCTTGTGCAATGGTAGGATCCAGAATAAGGGTTGAGAGGTATAATCTTTCTTCTCCAGTGCATCCTTCAAAACCATAAAAACTTGAGCTTTGCTGTTGTTATGTGTTGTCAAGCTGCTTCCAACCTATGGCGACTCCATGAATGAGCAGTCTCCAAAATGCCCCGTCCTCAGCAACCCTGCTCAGCCCTTATGGACTCAAGTCTGAGGCTTCCTTTAGGGAGTCAGTCTATCTTGTATTTGGTCTTCCTCTTTTCCTGCTGCCTTCCTCCTTTCCCAGCATTATTGTCTTTTCCAGAGAATTCTGCCTTCCCATATACGGCCATAACAGGGCAGCCTCAGCTTCAACACAACATTTGAGCTACAGGGTCATAAAACCCCACAACTGGTTTTTGGGCAGCTCCAGGCATTGTGGGAGGAAAGACCAAAGCTCCTGAGGCTGTCACTAGGATCATGTTGCATTTTAGCCCTGACATTCTGATAAGTGTACCACACATGGATCTGCAATCACCTGATAGTTTCATTCAGGCACTCTGTGTTTAACTGTGTGTGCTAAGAATATATTAGGTGTACCTAAGAAACAATGTGAAGTATGGTTGTTGTAGGTTTTTCAGGCTGTTTGGCCATGTTCTGAAGCTTTTTCTTCCTAACATTTCTCCAGTCTCTGTGGCCGGTATCTTCAGAGGACAGGAGTCAGAACTCTGTCTGTGCTCTGGTGCAGTTTGTGGGATAGTTGAGTATTTATAGTTGTGGGATCAGCTTTTTGTCCTTTTCAGGAGATTGGAAGTATGTTTGGGGAACAGTAATGGTTAATTGGCTGGCAAGGGACTCCGATTAAGCTGGAATATCTCAGTTGAGCATCCTGTTCAGGCAGAAACAAAATGTGGGTAGTGACATTGGAAGGTGACTCAGACCATGGCACCATTTAATTACAGTCAACAGCAATGGGTTCCCAAGTTTTCATGCAGGATTTTGCCTCTAGTTCTTTTTTGAGATTGACTTTAGGAGCTTCTACAAGCAAAGGATGTGCTCTACCTGTTAGCTGTGGCCCTATCCAGTGCAACGCCTGGCATTCATTGATGGTCTCTCGTCAAAGAACTAGGCAGACCCAACTATACTTATCCTCTGAAATAAAATGAAAAATTAAAAGATAGGGCATGTTGATGGTGGAATGAGACTGCATTTCTCTACCAGGGCATCATGTGGCTCCTCTGATTCTCCAGAGGAGAAAGATCTTCTGAGCTTCGCCTGGTGCCAGATGGGCATGCCATTCTTCAGCTATCCTATCCATCAGCTGCCACCTCATCCTTTCCTCTGAAATCTTTGCATTCTTTGGGGAGAAGAGAATAGCATCCATCAAAGTTATGGAAGCAGAACTGGCTGGTTTGGGCAAGCAGAGGCTCAGCGCTCGACGGTGCCTTCTTTTTTTCTGCTCAGAACAACCATCCGAGCAGTGCTGCATGCTCACCTCTGCTCAGGGGAGGCTGGTGGCTCCCATGTCAGTTGGGCATGAAGTCAAGCCCCTGGTTTTACTCCAAACTTAACATGGGCTGTTCTTGGTCATGACCGTATTTGCGGAATGGTTCAGTACTGCGGACAGCTCCTCTGAAGTCTGGACCCAAAGGAGAGACGCTGCTCCATGACCATCAGAGCCACCCGCCTCTACGGCCTCCGCCTGCCTATTTGATCCAGCCCTCTTTCCCAGTCCTGTTCTCTGTTCCGGTGAACGGCATTCTTAGCAACGCAGCCTTCCTCTCCTGGGTGTGCGACAGAAGAGTGACAAGGAGAATTAACAGGCTGGCATGTTTCCTTTGTGACACCAGCCAAATGATCTCACAAGAGACCACTGCTGACTCCATCTGGGAGTATCTCAGCACAGGAAGGGCTGGTAAGGGTATACCATGCGTGGATCCTTCCTGCTCTATCTTGAGAAAGGAAATGGGAGTGGGGGGTGAGAGAGAGAAGAAAAGAGTGTATGGAAGAAAGGAGGATATGAGATGAAAATGGAACAAGGCAGAGGAAGAAAGGGAGGGGGAAGGAAACGAGGAAGGGCTTTATATGTGCCAGCAGCGCAATGAATACTCATTTGTTTGTTTTTGCATTCGTAGATTCAGAGGTAAATAAATGCAGTTCTGCTCTTCAGCTGACAAAGTTCTCAGAGTGGCTTAAAAACATATATCCATAATTACAGTGACACAAAAATGAATGAAATCGAAAGACCAAACGTAGAAATCAGAGCGCTGGAACAGATCTACATCATTTGGTCAAAAGCACAGCGAATCTGAAAAGGGCCAGCTCTGTACATAACTACCAATTCAATTATGATCCATAAAGATTCTGAAAGGTGCAGCCTCATGACAGTGCATTAGGGATGGAGGGAGGTTGGGTTACAATCCCATAATTCTCCATTCTGGGAGTTCTGCCTGACAAACAGATACCTTACAGACACATAAATGTGGCTCACCTGGAAGAAAGGCTTCAACCAGAAGGAAGGCTTTGAGGTTTAACTGGGCCTAGATTCACCCAAGGTTCTTCTTCCTGCCTCTTTGGTAGCTGGGAGTTTTCTTTCTGAGTGGAGAAAGAAAGGTGGAGCCAGGCCCAGCTAGGCTCATCTTAGGCCTTTCTCCCAGGTGAGCCACAGTTAGGTGTAGAATGGAGAATTATGGGGTTGCAATGTTAAAAAAGCACCCCAAAATCCCCCCACCTTTCCACATCTTTGGAGCTCAAATCTAAACAGCAGTCATTCTAGCTTACGTTAACCCATGCATTTTGCACAAACTGTACAGTTTTGTGCAAAATGTTCTTGTGGGTATAAGAACTTTATTGAGAGTGCAGGGAACTTCCTCACCAGAGGGGAGAAGAATTTTTCAGTTCCTTTTCCCCACAAGCAAAGGTGAGACAAGGAAGTATTTACAGCCTTAGATTTCCACACTGACGTGCAGCTGTGTGGGGCTTGCAGTAGGCTGCAGCTCAATCTGGTGGCTAGCTCTGTTGTTCCTGGGAGAACCCCCTTGTATTGAAAGGGTCTGTCCCAGTTCTGAATACATCATCTGCAGTTTCTGAGGAAGGGTTTAACAGCTGAGAGCAGGGAACCCTTTGGATTTGGCCCTGTCATCCTGAGGAGATGGTAATCGGACATGTTCTGCTAGTTGCCTGGGTGGGCAGGAATTGAGTTCATCTGAGATCGGTAACAGGGGTTAATCCCTCCACCATGTTATGCCTCTTCCTTAGAGTTTCTGATCCCATCCTTATTGGAAATGCCAACGTTGCAAATAAAATCTGAGTTGCAGGTACCAACGGATAAATAAAAGGAGTAGATAAGGCAATAAAAATGCTCTGGATGCAGCTGGTACTCCCAACTAGAGGAGAGGCATTGAATCAATTGTTGAATGATGAGTCAACACTTATGTCAATCCTACTGTGTCAATGGGTCTACTCTAGCCAAGATTACCATTTAGATTTAGGACAGAGTGTTTGAAGTTGCTGTGACAAGATGTCTTAGAATTTCTCCTTGGACTCTATCCAGTTCTAATAGCATTGTTCGATGGGGATGAAATTGCTTTTGGACGCATGTGTCACAACCTATGTATGAATTTCCCAGAAGTCCTTGGTTTTATTGCTGCCGTGCAAAAATAATGCTGAGCCAGATGGGCTGGGTTTCCTCAATGTGTTCCTCCAGTCTTACCAAAAGCTTTTTTCTCCTCAGATTTCTTCAGCGGTTACATTCTCAAGATGAATTCCTTGCCATCCAATACTTTATAAGTGTGGGGTAGAATAAAATGTCAGTAAAACTGTTCAGGTATTTTGTCTGAGTAACAACATGCAAATTGAACGTCAGCGTTTGCCTGAAGGCGAACTGTGGTGCGAGGACGGGACAGCCCACAAACAGAAACGCTGTTGTGAGAAAGCTGGTGTATCTTGTTGAAACTTTACCAGCTTCTCTTACAATCCCTCAGACCCGTCTCCAAAAAATGTCTTTTCAGCGCAGCAGTTCTTACGTTCCCACAAAATCATTGTCACTTCATGGCTTGCTTTTGGAGTGTGTGAGTTAATTTGCTCTTCAGTTCAGAAGGTGCTTCTGTATGTACTCATGGCTGGAATCATACACTTCCGAAAGGAATAATTTGGTATGAAAAAGCCTGTGCGCACTGTGCGTAAAGGAAATTGGTTGAATGCTTAATCCTTCCATACTAAACCAACCTAACTGTACAATATATAACAAGGTAATATTCCTCCCTCTCTTAAACAAAAGAATAAGAACTTTATGACAGAGTCCAATCGTTGTTTGATATTATTCATTTTTGTGCTGAATTAAGGCTGCCTCCTATTTTTTATTCCCCTCTGGGATGTTCCACATCTTTAACAGCCATATGACTTGAAGGACAGAAAGAACGCTCACTAAATTTCTCACTGTCATCTCTTTAGATTCTCCTGACAC
This sequence comes from Intellagama lesueurii, assembly GCA_037013535.1. NCBI lineage: Eukaryota > Metazoa > Chordata > Lepidosauria > Squamata > Agamidae > Intellagama > Intellagama lesueurii. The sequence goes on from JBAJHW010000012.1 coordinate 3,795,681, forward strand.
ACTTCTGTGAGGAGACAATGAGCTTCCCCCACCCAACAGTGTGGAAATGTGGTGGCTTGTTTTTTTTTTTTTTTTTTTTTTTTTAAAGATCTTAAAATCAGTGTCTCTTGAAACTTCCTCCTTTCTTCTGGAACCAGATGAGAATGGCCATCTCCCCTGCCTATCTCTTATCCATGTGTTTCTGGTTGGCATCCTATTTTCTCCACTCCCAGCCTGCCTCCTGGATACCATTTTGTCTCTGTTCACAAGGAACCTGCTCCCTTGCTAACTAGTTCTCTGGGTTCCATTACCTTGGAAAAATTCATTGATTGGATTCTAAAATAAGTAAATGTTCTTAAAGAAATGAGGTACAGTGGGAACTCTGATCAGGAGTGGGTGGATCATCTGGTTGATGACAGATGATTTGTTCATTCCTTCTTCTTTTCCCAAAAGTTTAGGCTTCAGTAGAGAGAATAGTCATGCATTCAATGGAAACAATTTAATGGTGGTACTTCTTCACAGTCGTGATGGCCATAAGGCTGAAATCTGGATAGGATCCTGTTGGGCTGCACAGTTGCGTCATAGCTATCTTGTGTCACATTCAGTTATGTGAACCATTTCCTCCTGTCTGTCTGCTATGTTCTCAATCTTCCTTTGGGTTACGAGGTTGATTGTGCAATGGGCAGCCCAGGAAATGTGGAAAACATTTGTGCAAACATCTTTACACGACAGGAAAACTGCAACTGGAATTTGGCCTTTAAAGCATGTGTGCACACACACACCCTGTTTGTATCTAGTTTATTTTGGCCATACATGCTCCTTCCTTTGGGTCAAATATCTCCAGTATGTCTGGGGTCATAACAGTTTCTGTCAACACAAAAGGAGAAGACAAGAAAACCACACAGGAGGGCCGGGGAAACTGACGTTGTGCTTTTCCTGGAAGGCACCTTCTCTCTTTTTGTTCAAAGACTCCAAGACTGGACAGGCCTATCAGACAATGAGTGACAATTGTGGAATCCAAAGCCAACCAGAGAGGTCCACCAAGCCATGCCTGCAATCAGAAGTGTGTTTGCAGGGAGGCAAAACAGTTGAGTTTGTAAATTAATTGTTTGTTTCACTGGGCTAGATTCCCGAGGAAGGCGTGTTCTCCAAAGAAGAAGGTGGTTCCCCCGCCCCCATGTTCAGGTTCTCCTGTTAGCTATCCCACCTAATACCATGCCTCCTTGACAGGGGCTGGACTCAATGATCCAGAGGGTCCCTTCCAGCTCTGCAGTTCTCAGATTATTTTATGAACTGCTGGATAGCTCCGTGGTTGAAGTCTCCAGCTGTGGAGCCAAAGGTTGGGTGTTCAAATTCCCCATTGGGCCTCGTTGACATGAGCAGGACTTAATGCTCCATAGGATCCCTTCCATCTCTGCAGTTCTAGCATGATGATGAATGCTGCCAAGGGGGAGGGTAAAAGTATCCTCTGGTCCATCTAGAAACAGCACTTTCTGACTTTGCTTGTTAGTGGAACACCAATGTAGACATTTATTATAGAGTTTATACCTTTTAATTTTGTCGTTCAGGGGGAGCAGTAGATATCTCTTAGCAGGAGCTCCCCAGAATTCCTCACACTACAAAGCCAAGGCTCCCATAAGATACAGCTGTGTCAGTTCAAGTGGTATGAAACTGCTATATGTGTGTAATGTGGACACACAGCGATATATATGAGAGAGAGAGATTCCCTTCACTCCAAAAGCTAAGTGTGATATTGTTTAAAATAAAACAAAACAAAACAAAAAAGACATGCTGTGTTCAGGTTCAAAGTGAACTCTGTCTAGGAATGGAAAATTAATTCATTGGGTTCACATTTCCCTGTTTTGTTTTGTTTTTAATAACCTTTTTGTGCATCCTGATGTTGGCCATAGAACAAACTGCACCCTACCTTTCCAACACTTGCAGCATGAAAGGGGGACTTGAGTCGTAGGACTCACTATCAAGTCGGACTTAAGTCTCATCAACTATTCGACTTGGACTCAACTCAAGTGTTGTTGTTTTTCAATGACTCAAGGCTCGACTCATGACTTGGAACCCTAACCCACCCCTCCCTTTCTTCTGGGGGAAAAAGCTTGTTTTTAATAGGGACTTTGGACTTGGGACCAAAGACTCAGACTTGGGACTCCGGACTTGGGACCAAAGACTCAGACTTGGGACTTGGCACCAAACGCTTGGACTCAGACTTGGAATCAAAGACTTGTCAAAATCCCAGGCTTGCAGTGTGTTTTAGTGCAGGAAAAAGAAATGCATGTGATATTGTGTATAAAGTTTAAATATATCCACAACTAGAAGATGCTTCTAATATTAAAAATGCATGCAATCATGGTTTTGTCAGTGTGTAGCAGAAAATTGTGCCAAATTTTGCACAAAATTCGATGCGGAAAGGGGAAAAAAACTTGTAATCTGTTTCAGAACTGGGATCAGAATGTTGGCGTGACTCTGTGAAATTCAACAGCATGTAAACCTAGATTGTTACATTCCTGATTTGCCCTCCAAACAATTAGGGTTTTCTTTGGCAATGTGTAGCATTTTCTTCTAACAATTGTGTACAGTCTACTGTTCACTTCCAAGGGATGTGGTGATGGTCACTGCCTTATTCTGTTGTCATTGTTTAACAAAGATAAGACAAAATAAGAGAGGGTCACAGGTCTCTCTGTAGGCACTGCCCGAGTCCAATTTCCATGTTTAGAAACAGTGGAATTTGTGAGAGTTGACTCAACAAATCCCCACTGATTCAGTGGGCCTACTCTAGTTGTGATTTACTCTGCTGAGCAACAGGATTTCAAGGAGTACATTTTTAATGCTGGGGAGACACAGCAGAAAGGAATTGTGGTCTCCTTGCTTTCTTAATTGTCTTGCTTTCCTTTTAAACTGATGGCTAGACATAAATGAAAACAGAATATCGGACCATGTGGGTCCCAATCGTTCTCTGTTCTTCCTGCCTGGGCTCGGGGCTAGTGTCAAAATCTGAATACCTCAGCCAGGATATAAATCCAGCATTCCAGGAGCTATGCCCTGAATATATTGGACGCTAAGTGATTTTGTAAGCTAAGCAGGATCAGCCATAGTAAGTGTTTGGAGGGAGACTCCTCAGAAATACACTTGAAACTCTGGAGAGAGGCTCCTCTTCAGAGCTACAAGTGCTGATCCTCACGGACAAATCCTTTAATTCTGTATAAAGTGGTGTCCTGTGTTTCTCCATAAAATCTCTAGTCAGATTTTATTGAGCCTTTTGCCATGAACTAAGGTTGCTGGGTGAGAATGTGGACTTCCTCAGCTCATATGGCTATCATACCCACTGCTTTAAGAGCTCCCCTGCTGACATTCTCTGGCCCAGAGTTTCCCAGCTTTGAGTCGTGACCCCTTTTTATAATAGTCAAGTAAACTCTGACTCCCCTCCCACCAGATTTGCAGCGACTGCCCACTCTGTGACAGGATTGGCACATATCTTTTGTCAATCAGCAGTCGCACCAATGACCTTGGGCATGACATAGAACCTTGCCTCCTTCTCCGACAATTCCCAAACATAATCCTTTTTGAATGTACCGATATTGAAATAAGTAAGTGTTGAAAACCTTTGTGATGAAATTTCCTATAAAAATAGCTGCACCTAAAAATAACCGTGGTGACCCTGCAGAAAACACTTTGCGACCCCTGTGGGGGCCCGGCCCCCCCAGGTTGGTAACCTGTGCTCTAGCCTCACCTCCTCCTCTTTGTGTTTATTGGGCTGCTGAGTGAGTCCTATTCTATTCCAGACCATAACCGTTCTTGATCCTAGCATTGCATCTTTGGGAAGCTGAACAAGGCAGCCCTGGAAGAGAGTGGAGCATCCATGTGCTGGCTGGCAAACATGACTATGAGGCAGCGACAGGCAGCAGTGGAGTGCTGTTTCAGGGTTCTCCCACACACACACACGAACACATGCACACAAACTCATGAACATGCTGGAGAGAGGTCATGAAGGCAGCAAAGCTGGCCAGAACCTCAGCGCTAGTCCTGCCAACCCCAGCTGCTAGTTCTACACACGCCTCCATTGACCTGCAAAGGTTTTTAATAATCCTCCCTGTCCTTTGATAAAGATGAAGATGAAGATGGAGGATAGGAAAAGCTCTTTCCCTGGGTAATATCCCTCCCGAGATCTCTTCTCACTCTCATGTAACTGTAGATAGGTCATGCATTTTCACTGCAAGAGAGATGTCACAATAGATTTGATCTATATGGCACAGATTTTTTCGTCAGCCCTATACATTATAGATTTGAAACTCCTCACCTAATATATTCTTGGAAGATCTGGGGGGAGAGGGAGAGAGAGAGAAAAGCATGCATATTTATACGCTCAGAATATACGGCCCGCTTGCAGCAACATGACGGACTGTTTTTTAAGGTTTGTAAGGGGATTATGATTTATTTTGTATTTCTTTGCAACCATAAACATCTTGGCAAGATATAAATGTCAGCAGGAACCAGAGAAACAGATGAAACACTCCAAAGGGTAATAAATACTTGATACTTGAAAGGCTGGAGAAATTTCTCACCAAGTCTCAAGTTTTGTGCTGCTCTTGGTGCTGCTGCTAAATATTAGAGAGCAGCTATAACCACTTATAGGTTGCAATGTTGTCCCAGCTATTTTTGGCAGCACTGGAAAAGTCCTCCCCTTTTTCTCACTCTTTTATGGTCCAGCATTTCTTGATGGAAAACAAAATATGAATTGATACTTCCCCACTGACTGCAGTTCTCATTGCCCTAGATTACCCTGAATCTTTCTGATCTACTCTGATCACCTGTGTGACATTTAGGCATTTTTTAAAAAAATCTAAATGAAAATCATTAGCAGGGTTTTAGCCCTACCCTCTGGCCTGTTGATCTCTCCGTGGGGTGTGTGGCTGTCTTAAGAAGAACGCTTCTGTTCAACTAGGAGTGTCTGTGAGTGAACAGGTATCCAGAGAAATCAGGAATTCCCAGTCAGATGGAGATGCCCTACGTGTGCGAGATGTCTCCTCTTCAGACTGTCTTCCTTCACACGAAGTCAGAAATCTTACTCAGGCCAGAAACCCCATAAAGAATGAAAACGATAGTGAGGATGAGGGTGGGTCTGTAAGTCCCATCCCCACATTCTATCCCAACCCAGAAGTCATTGAAACCTTCACGTAAGGCGTGCACAGGTCTGAAGCATAGACTGTAGATGTGTTTGGATCAAGTACAGAACTAGCTGGGTCCATGATTTTACTCAGTAAGGGCTTGATCTTATAGTCTTGTTAATCAAAGACTTCCAATGCTACTTGAGCATCATCCATTTTATCTCTGTTTGGCTTTCATGAAAATGCTACTTTTCATGTATGCTTTTGAAGCTGCCAGTGCTTATTATCACCCAGATGTTCTTCAGTCATCTCCTCTTTTAGTAACTTATGCTATGCTGGAAAACATCAGCCAGTAGTCACAAAGCTGTTATTTCACCATAAGCCAAATTTACACAGATGTTCCAGGAACAAATTAATGATGTTTAGTTTCAGTTTACCTCTCATGTAGTCTATCCCGCCCCACTTTTATAGATTCAATAAATAAATAAATTCAAGTATTAGTGACCTCAACAAATTTCTTCCTTGATACATGTACATCTCTGTGCCTGTTTTCCAATGACCACAAACTTCTGTCCAGGAAAAAAGAAAGTGGGTCTTGCATGTATACAGATTGGTAGTATGCAGAAACAACACCCCATTTGTCATAAGAAAATGACATTGTTTTAACTAGTGTTGGCCACAAAATTTATCCCTTAAGAATTCCAGCCATTAAATTTGAATTTTCACTGCACAATCTGGATGATGTCACCATCCAGCAATGGGTATGTTAAAACTTCATATCCCCTTTTAGATTTTGAGTCTCCTTAGGGATCCCTTTTGCTCTCTGGGAGATTTTGGGAGCTGCAGGGTGGAAGGGGGAGCCTTTAAATATTGGGAAACCATGACCCTTTAATAACTTTTTCTCTGACCCAATCAGTAAGAATGTGTCCGCGTGGCATTAAAAATCTCAAGATAACAAGCATCTGTTTATATATAACATCCACTATAGAAATGTGTTCTGGGTTGTTTGCTATGTTCCCCGACAGGCTGCACTCCATTCTGCTTCATTTTGACAAGTCTTTGTGGCGCTAAACCCTGTTTAGACGGTGCAAAGACCCAATTATAGAAACTACAAAGACTTGCAAGAGTAAGCAAAGGGGGAAGGGAGAAACCTATATAAAAGGATTAGAGATCAAAAATAGAATGATTTAACTGTAGCTACATTAGGATACATAAAGCGAGGAAACATGAAAGCCAAAGGAATTGAAAGGACAACGCTTGCTAATCATTCTTTAAATGAGGTGTATGTGTGTGTTTCTTTGTATAGATACAGATCCATTTAGAAGCAAATGTTTTATTTTAACAAAAAAAGGCAGACAAAATGAAAATGGAAGGGAAGAAATATTTGAATATAAGGCTGTATTTCCTACTCTGTTAACAAACACACTTCAGTGTGATTTGTCATCCCAGTTTAATGAAGATTCACCTTCCTGCAGGTCAAAAAACTGGAAGTTTTTGTTTGTTTTTTTATTTTAATTTTAATTGTTCAAGTGTTTTATACTTAATGTTTTATGGAACCCGCCCTGAGTAGACTCTGTCTAAAAGGGCGGGATAAAAATCGAATAAATAAATAAATAAAATAAAATAATTTTTTTAAAAAAAAAAACCTGGATGTTGTCTAGAAGTGGAGGAATTTTCCAGATGTTCATGGAATGAGGTGCCATAAATTAGTTCCTGGGCTACGCACCATTTTGTATCCCCCCCCCCAAACATACACACAAACACACACACAGTGCTTCATACAGGGCACTGTGGTGGCAACCAACCAACCAATCAAAGGGTATTCAGATAATGGAAATAACTGTATTTTTTTTTTAAGGGAATTGTGTACGGAGAAAATTCTTACAGATTCATTCTCATGAACTTTGGTTCAGATTTAGAGGCAACCGCTGAACCGGAAGAAAGGTGCAGAAAACGGATGCATGCAAAGCTATTTGCTTGGAAAAGAGGCAAGCATTTGACTCTTGAGCCTCTGATTCTGCTGCTCTATTTACTCATCATTCCCTAAGAAAGAGCAATGATTTGGCATTTCAGAATTGTGAACTAGGGATGGGATTTTGGGATGTTTTGGCCTACGGATACCACAGTTCTTCATCCTGGACGTTCTAGCTACCTTGCAAACCTTTAAATGAGACCCACTTGGACGTAAATTGGCTTTGAGGCTTAGCTAGACCCAACTCCACCTAGCTTCCTGTTCAGAAAGAGAAGTCCCAGGGGAGGTACAAGACACTTGGGCAGAGCTGGGCCTCACTAAGCATCAGAGCTTTCTAATTTAGACCTTTCTCCCACGTTCATCACACTGAGGTGTCTATAAGGTAGGTAGAACTCCCACAATGGAGCATTATGGTATTTCTAATCCAGACAATCCAAAAATACCAACTCTACTGTGAACAGAGGGGTGATTTATTCAGACATAGTTGCTTCTTGTGCTTCTGCTATGATGTTGGAAGTGTGAGCATCAGTTTCCCATCAGTAGCAAGGGCAGTAAACTTCTGGACTTAGCAAGAATTAATAGATTTCAACTACGGTAGAGTTCAGTTAAATCAGAAATCTGAAGGTGGGTTCTTGATCAGGAAACCCATCCAAGATATTTTAAGGGAAGGTGATTCAATAGCAAATTATCTCTTGATACAAAGCTGGTTCGGTATGTGAAATAGGAGAGTTGACTCCCAAACTCAGTCCACTAGGCCTACTAATGTCATGGAGGTTATGCAGGTTCATTGACCAGTTATCACAATTAATTAATAAAGCTTGGAGAAATTCCTTTTCCAAGCCCCAAGTCCCAGAATCCCTCATTCAGCCCATGGTGGCTGGGGGATTCTGGGAGCTGTGGTTTCAAAAATTAATGTCTTCAAGGTTGATTCATTGGTCCCATAAATCCTAGTAGGTCTCAAACATGATTAAGGTTGCCAGGATCAAACCTGGTGAACCACCAGACCACCTTGAATGCACCTGTTCTTGTTTGATTTTGCAAGCTATGCATGGCTGAGTCTGGTCCAAAACTGGGTGGGAGACCACCAGGAAATACAAGGCATTTCCAAGGAGATCTATGAAAGATTCCTACCTAAAACCCGGGAAAGCCATTGTTACCACTCAAGAGTTAACACCATTTCTGGGCTCGAGCGACCAATAGTGTGACTCAGTATAAAACAGTTCCCTAGGTTTCCTTTGTTTTCCAGCTTCTTCAGAAGATGCCAGAGATTCATACAGACATCTCCCAGTTGCAAAAAACAAACAAACATACAAACAAACAAAAAACAAGCTGCACCACTATGCTGTGTCCCCTTCTGTAGACTTGAGCTACCACAGTCATGCTCACTCTTAGTTTTGCTAGAGGGGTATGCCATGCCAACACATATGCACTCACTTAAAAAAAAAAAACCAGACAGCTCAGCCTGTGAATCAATTTTAACTCCTAATGTTGGCTTTCCATGCCACGGCAGTCTGAACCTGCGGTCTCACACAGCCGATCGTGGTCCCTGCTCCCAGGCTCGTCTCTGTGTCACCACTGCAATGTTCTTTAAGGCCTTGGAGGTATACAGAGGAAGACAGATGGTTTCCCCCAGATTTTCCCCTCCAGCTCTTTCATCTTTCATCTAACTATTAATTCATCTGTTTGGATGGATACATTCACGCATGGAACCAAGATGAATAATAATGAGATTTTTAATAACTCCGTACATTTGCATTCCCAGTAACTCTTTACATGGTTCTAGCTGATTAAAATGAATCATTTACATAATTAACATATGGTTATAGTGTTGGCTTTAATATGCTGATTATCTCACTTCTGTTGTCTAGAGTCAATTGGATTCAAACTGTAACAATTGTTTGAAGTGAGAATGGTTTATTCCTGTGAGGGTTGCCAGATATTTGCCCAAGGGCCTGATTAGAACTAGCACAACTGTCCAAGAACTTCTTCAAGTGTTGTGCATAAAAAGAACATGTGTGTATTGCAGAGAATGTGATGTTTTGAAACAGCTTTGCACATTGGATATGGCTTAAACCCCATCAGCCACCAGGATGTTTTTGCTGCAGGTATTTTCCAACGCGTGCTATTGTGTACCAGCCAGTTGCTCTACAATTAAGCATCACGATGGTACATCCTTCCCCCATTTCATGTGTTTCATGGCAAGTGTCGGTCCTTCGGTAGACCCAACAGCATCATCTATGTATAGTAGTAGGGCCTGAACAAGTTTGGAAGAAGCTCCAGTGTTGCAGAAGTAGAGTTCAGGTGGGAGACCCTAAGCAGGGAAGTCCGAAGACAGGTCATTAAGGACTAATTGTGCTCCATAGCCCCATAAAATTGATGGATGGGAGATGGAATGGAGTATGGTGGGACTGGGCATGGCTGGCTGGCGGATGCATTAGATAGAAATGCTTCGTATTAAGGGATATGATGAGAGCTTATGAAATATCTCCTTCCTGATCATTTTCTGAGCCTTGCAATGCATTTCCCTCTGAGAAATCCCATGGCATCCATGAGATTTCTTTGGCTTCTGCTGAAATCAGAACCTTGATCCTGCTCCCTGGAATTCTCTGTGCCCTTTCTAGTGCATCCTGTGTAGAAAAGATGCCCATCTGAACAGGAATCGCAGCTGTTCTGTGTAGTCTGGTCTTTCTTTCCCTCTCCAAGTGAACTCTGTCCGTTCTGCACTGGATTTGTGATCACCGGGCACAGGCTGGCGTTTCTTCAAAAAAAAAAAAAAAAAAAAGGTCACAAAATGTCTGAGACATCCCAGAAGATTTCTTGGGAGAGCGATATCCCGCATGGAGAAATCTCCTGTGAGAAGAAATTATTGCCTTTTTTCATGGCTCCATCCTCATCACAACATCCCACTTGTCAAAAGATTGAGGGCGTATGAGATATGGTTGGTTCCTTTCAAATTTGTGCCAGACTCATAAAATGAATATGCTTTTATGGTTGCTAGGCCTCAGGGTGAGGTCTGAAGGAATTGCTGTGTTTCCAGGTGGAGAGACTAATCTCAGGGAAGGGAGCACTAGAAGAGAAGAAACTAAGACAAGGAGCCAGAAGAGAGAGAGAGCGGCTATGTCCATGACCTTGGGTCCATCATGCCATTTGTAGCAGGACAAGGATGAAGCATGAGCTCTGTCACTCCTGAGCATTCTTGTTTCCTGAATCCCGGCTAGTGTGAGCCTTCCGTAAACCCAAAAGAAAATCAAACAGGGCTTGGGAAATCTTTCCAGAATGCAGTTTGTGCCATAGTTGTTGTTGTTGTTGTTGTTAAGAAGAAGAAGAAGAAGAAGAAGAAGAAGAGGAAGAGGAAGAAGAAGAAGAGAGGAGGAGGAGGAGGAGGAGCCAGAGGGGATCATTGAGTCCAGCCCCTGTCAAGGTGGAACAGTGGGGAATCAAACTCCCAACCTCTGGCTCCTCATCCAGAGGCCTAAACCCCTGAGATGCCCAGAAGTAAGGCTACAGGGGATGACAGACCGATTGGTATTGGAGGAAATGTTGGAATTGTTCTGGTTCCTCAGAAAATTATTTATATATTCATTCATTCATTCATTCATTCATTCATTCATTCATTCATTCGTTTAGCCAGCCAGCCATCTTTCTCCCATAAGGGTTGGTAACTACTAAGATGCTGCTGATTTGGTAATATTTACTTCCATTGGGCCAGAGAGAATTTTAGAGCCAGTTGTCTTGTTTTGACTTAATGGAACTTACAGAATTTTGAGGAAAGCTACATTTCGGTGTATGCTGAATAAAAAAAAGGAAGTAATCAAATTTCTCAGAGGATTCAACATACCTGTGTCATCAACAGATTTCACCTGAAATTAAAATGGAAGTGAATGTGGAAGTTATTTCTCATACAAAACACTTAGATTTTAAGAGAAATCAAGATCGCACTTTTCAAATACTTGAAAGGTAGTCGACAGAGGTGGGGCAGGATCTGTTCTTGAACATCCCAGAGTGCAGGACATGCAATCATGGGTTCAAGTTACAGGAAGCCGGATGTAGGCTGAATATCAGGAAAAATGTGTTGTTAGAGCAGTAGGACAATGTAACCAATGAACTCAGGAGATGGTGAGCGCTCCAAAGCTGGAGGCATTGAAGAAAAAAATTGGACCACCTTCTGGTCCGATCTGCTTTGATTTGGATTCCTGCCTTGAGCAGGAGGTTGGACCTGATGGCCTTATAGGTCCCTTCCAACTCCATTATTCTAGGATTTTATGAAAATTTTCTGCAATCAACATTGTTGTTCAACAGCAACAAAATCTGAGTTTTTGTTCTTCTGCTGGATAACCAAATCCCCTATCAAACGTCAAGAGACTGATGTTTTAGAATTGGTTTCCATTCCATTTGTCAAAAATACCACACAACATTCATGGTAGCAAATATAGATATTGCTCACCAGAAATATGTAGTTATTAATAGAATTCTTCATATTTTACGAATCAGACTGCACAACTTCAGTGTTTAGAAAGGTAGTGGAATAAGTTGGTTTTATTTGTATCATGGCAGGGGAAAACTCGTATTAATTTCTACAAAGCTTGAACAAATGTTAATGGTAGAATGTGACCTTAATGACTAAATAGGTGCTAATTGTTTGAGTTATTTTAACATATCTTCGTAGAGTGAACATATGTATCAGATTTGCTTCCCAGAACAGAGGAGTTGATAGAGGAAGAGAGTTCAGGAAGATGTGTTGCAAACTTGTTTAAAAGCTTTGCATGTTTTTAAGAGAAGGCTGAGGATGATCCAGAGATATAAATGTGTGCCTCTGAGCTTCCATTTGAACAGAAATGAGCATTTGAAGGAAATTTGCATTAGTTGCCTTTCTGTTGTCCACAATTAGTCTGCTACAGACATGATTAATTGTAACAGGCCTTGACATTTATCCATAAAAGCCTTGAGGTCATAGCAAGATGGAGAAAAATTGTTAGCATGCATGTTGCTGTATGGAATACTAATGTATTTGACCCCAAATGTGAATAATGATATTTCTGCATCAATGAGAGATCATTGATTTTGTACTATCGACTCATACCTAAGCATCCTCGTGTGAGCTGTTGAGGATATCTCTCCTCCTCAATTTTCATATACTGTTTATTTTATAATAATAAGCAACCCTTCAAGTGTAGACACCTTTCATCCCTGTTGAGAGACATCCATAGGTTGTATGTGACTTAGCGTTGTGATAAAATGAGAGGTAGGGGATCTTTCCTGTGGTGTTATGGGTCATCAGGTTGCTACTGAATTATGGCAACCCTAGTAGGGTTTTCAGGGAACATAAGATGTTCAAGGAGAGGTTTACCATTGCTGCCTCCGAGTGAGTTTCCATAGTTAATCAGTAATTTGATCCTCATCTTCTGGTACCTCATCCAACCCTCCATCTTTAATATCACTACTGCTCAACCTACTTGCAATGCAAGTGTCTGATATTCAGAGTGCCTTGGTACTAAATATGGCAACTCTCTTTAGTCTTGAAGCCTCACGGCACAGAGGTTTAACTGCAGTACTGCAGTCGAGACTCTGCTCATTAGCTGAGTTCGATCCCAATGGGCTCAGATAACCGGCTCAAGGCTCACCCAGCCTTCCAGCCTTCTGAGGTCGGTAAATTGAGTATCCAGCTGTAAACCGCCCAGAGAGTGCTTTAAACGCTGTGGAGAGATATATAAGCAGCACACTTTGCTTTGCCTTTTTGAAGCCCCAACGTCTCTTATAAGCACTGTCATCTTTAAAAGCTGCAACGCAGGAGTTATATAAAAGAGACAGGTTGCTATTGAGCATCCAGGTTGTAAATTTAGACTATCCTACTGACCCTGACACCTCCCAGCCATACAGACTTTAACAAATGAGGGTATAATTCACTCAAGTCTCTCCACTCCTCAACCAATTCGAAGAAATAACGAGCCGTCGCTCTGACTCGAGTGCTTTCTCAACCATAAAACAAAGGGACCGAAAAGAATTAAGCCCTGGGTTTGCTCGAGATGTAAAACTTTTTATATTTGAGAGAATTAATGCTCCGGCAACCCGTTGCCTAGTGATACCCTGGTAGCGATAGAGTTATATTTATGTTTCGACAAGTTTTTTTTTTAAAAAGGGGAGGGGGAGGCGAGAGAAGAGTAAGTATATTGCAGGTATTTTTATGGTGTTCTGTATTTTCAACCGAGTCGCCTTAAATCAGAAGAGAGGTGGAACACGGCTGTTTAAGGGAATGTATTCCTGGCTATAAAAGAAGCCCCCTCTTGTTCCTGTGTGAGCTTTATGTTTTCACATTGTTAACAAAATGTGCCTTGACTTCAATGCCTGCAAATCTAGTTGGGGGAAGAAAACATTTAAAGGTGGAAGACGGTCGCTTGGAAAAAAAAAACAGAATCGCCTGCTGGATGTTATCAATGAAGTCCATTTTGGATTTTTCTACCCCTTTATTTGATTATGTTGATGCAATAACTTGACATGGCGTTCTCGTCGAAGCCAAAGAGCTGTTATTAATCTCCGAATCCTTTGTAATAAATGCTGGGCTGCGGACAGCAGATGACCAAAAGAGAGAGTCTGAGCAAACCTTAATCTTTAATAAGGTGCAGTGCTAGTCTATAACTGTCAAGCCATGACGGAAGAGCCTTCCCTTTTGCGCTGGCTGGCTCGGAATAGAAAATAAGACGCTTTTTGTCGAGCTGGAAAAACCATTTCGCTCTGTCCCAGGTTAGAGGCTGGGGAACGAAGAGGGGGAAATCTCTTCTAACTTAGGCGGCCAATCGTTTGTGAGTTGCTCCATGTTGTACAGCTGATTATAAGGATAACTCCTTCAATCCACTTACTACTCCTGCCTAGAACAGGCTCATTTCCTTGAATCCTGTTGATCCTCTGATGCCTGCGGAATGGTCCAGAGTGTCCAGGGATCATGTTTTTTTCAACGTGGGTCACAAACAGAGCATGCAACTGGGTCTAAGGGGGCAATTTCTGACTCACACCACGGTGAGCCAGAGATTGTGCGGAGTGTTCTGCCGATGGGGAGTTGGCACTCTGCATCAGAACTGCTGTGGATAGCTCAGTGGTTTAGGCCAGTGGTTCCCCAATGGTTCATTGCAGTGCCTCGGCCGCCCCCAAACCCAGCCCAGGGGCACAGTGGAATCCTTGGGAGTGTTACTCAGGCCGGGCTTCCCCCTTCCCTTCTCTCCACTCACCCAAAAGTATCATATTGGGGGAGCTGCTGTCA